>CAUHTR010007988.1:7416-210951 GCA_959609185.1 Schmidtea polychroa
ATATATATATATATATAATTTCTCAGTTTCCCGCAGGCGCAAGAACCTCACGGTACGCCACTGTGCTTTTGTCTATTGTTTTCCCATGTGTTAAAGAATGCCAATTTATTTCTATAATATCATTTTATCTATGTTTGATTATATATGAAAGTTGTTATATTATGGTATTTGATGATGATGTTATTCACTGTCTCATCATGTGTTAAAGCATACGATTTTAATTATATAATTAAGTAGTGATGTGATTATAATAATATATAAAAGATATTATATTATAGCGTGACCTACATTTTAATTTAGGGGCTTCGGGCACATTTCCGTGGAAATTAAGCATTTTTTAATATAAAAACCATATTTTCTTGGCCTATAAAAAAAAATTCTGAGACGACCTAGATATTTGAACATGGCATGGACTGGATAGGATACATCCATATACTTACATTATACAGACTGTCAGTCTCCATACAATTTTATTGTCAGTAATGTCAACTCTCAACTTGGAACCTGGATTCTTGGTGATTACGTGCATAATAATTTTAGTTTCTGGATTATATTGAAAATATAAGTCAAATTTATAATTTGAATTACCCCACTGACCCGACCCGAAACATTTTATTGTTAACCCAGAGTCTCCGCGTTAAGATGACAGCGCTGGCAGCCTATTTCACAATAATAAATAAATGTCTTTGTGTAAAAACTATTTTTTTATTGTATTTATGCAATTAGATTTTTGCGAAAATTTAACTTTTATGTGAAAAAATGGGACGGGGGTACATAAAGTTTGGAAAAACTAACTTTAATTTATATCAATGCTGCTTTATTTGTGGTTTAGTTAGACGTCCCGGTTCGATGTGGTAAAAATCTGGCAACTCTAGCTTTAGTAACATATGTCAAGGATGTCCCTGATAAATTAACCAATCCCATGTCTTTAATAATTGTCTACATGTGTCATTTTTGTTGTAAACTCCTTTACCCCGCCCCCACCCCGCCCCAGTAATAAAAATACAAATATCTAATATTCAATGATGTAATAAACTAATCAAAATTTATCCCCATCATTACATCATAAATTCATAATGACTAAATTTCAAATAAATAATTGAGAAATAAAAAAAAATCATAGCCAGTAATGAACATAAAATTCCATAATAATAATAAATTTGGAAATATTATTTATAATTACACCAAATTGTTTATTGATTGAATTGTGATGCTATTCATTTGTTAAGTGTTTTGCATAAATGATTTTAAATTAAACAGCAAAATTTAGTGTTACTTATTCAATATTAAAATTTTCATTTGTTTAATGCAATTAAAAATAATATACAAAAATAATTACATAAAAATTTATACAATAATATAATCTACTAACTTTTTCTTTTTCTGCTTTATGAGATACTTTTAAAAGTTTTAAATCATTTATAACTGAATAAAACATTTACTGCTTAGTAAAATATCAAATAGTATTCAAACCTTTATTGAGCAAAGTTACCAATTCTTCGTTAGCTTTTTTTAGTTTAAAATATCCTTCTTCGTACTCTGTAGTCTCCATTGAAAATTTATCTTTATTAATGAGCAATTAAGTATCGTGTTGATTATATAGTCCATATAAATAGCATTGACGTGATTGGTTTATTTTTTAGTCAACTTAATATATACTGAATTGTACTTATCTTATAAAGAAAATATAATAACATTTTAAAAAGAAATGAAAATTTCTGTTTTATAAAAATTATTTTTCTACATATTTTTTATTATATTTTAATAAAATAAATATAATGCATTTAATTTTTTATGTATTATGTTAGTTTCTTTTAATGAACTAAATTGGCTCATTGTTTGAAATTATAAACCGTGATATATGGCAGTCTTTGATTATTTAGCAAGATTTGGTATTGCAATTGCTGTTGCTGGTGGTGTTGCTAGTTCAGCTTTATATACTGGTAATTTTTTTTATAAATTGTTATTATAATTAATTTATAGTTCCCGGTGGTCATCGAGCTGTTATTTTCGATCGACTTAGTGGTATTCGACCAGATGTTATTGGCGAAGGTACACATTTCCTTATTCCATGGGTTCAAAAGCCAATTATCTATGACATTCGAACTCGTCCAAGAAATGTTCCTGTTAATACTGGTTCTAAAGGTTGTTTATTTGATTAAGTAATAAAGTATTTTTATGAATTGTTTTTTAGATTTACAGAAAGTTAACATAACTTTAAGAATTTTGTATAAACCAAAAGCTGAAATGTTACCGAAAATCTACACAAATTTGGGTTTGGATTTTGAAGAAAGAGTGCTTCCATCGATAACATATGAAGTGTTGAAAACTGTTGTTGCTCAATTTGATGCGAGTGATTTAATTACGCAAAGAGAATTAGTTAGTAACAAAGTAAACGAAATGCTCACATCTAGGGCTTCTAATTTTGGTTTAATGCTTGATGATATTTCATTGGTATATCAATTGTTTTTCTCGCCATTTTCGAATATTTCAGCAATTTAGACTCATTTGACTTTTGGAACTGAATTTTCCGATGCTGTCGAATTGAAACAAGTTGCTCAGCAGGAGGCGGAACGAGCGAGATTCTTAGTAGAGAAAGCGGAACAAGAGAAGCTCGCAGCAATTATTAGCGCTGAAGGTGACTCGCAAGCTGCCAATTTGCTGGCCAAATCATTCAATCAATGCGGCGAGGGATTTATCGAGTTGCAAAGGATTCAAACCTCGGAGGAAATTGCCCGCTTGTTGTCCAAAAATAAAAATATCGTTTATTTGCCCGATAAACAGGGAACATTGATCACGCTCCCGGCATAACGCGTTTTAGTTGCATCGTCGTAATTATAGAATTAGAAATTTTGTCTTTATTGATTTTTTTGTACAATTTTATTGATTTTGCTTTGTTTCGTTTATACTTTTTTGCAGATAAAGGTCATCGAGAGAGATTCAGTTTCTGGTAACATTTCCCCTCTGAGTTCTGTACTATGTGTTAATTTTGGTATTTAATATCGTGCGTGTCGTACTCAAGAGAAGTAAACTGTTACATGGAAACGATGTATTGTGAAAATTTTCTTCAATCTACCACTCAAATTTCGATATGCTTCCGGGAGAGGATTTGATGGAATTCTTTGTTTCATTATTTTTATTTAGTTGAAAATCTAATATTCGGTGGGGATTGGCTATCCTAATTATTCCCATTTCCTGTTAAAACTCCATTAAATTCCAATCTGTAAAATCTTTTGCTCTTTATATAGGAATAGGATCTCATTTTCTTATTAGAGAAAGCGGAAAAAGAGAACCTAACATCAATTATTAGAGCTGAAGGTGACTCAAGCTGTCAATTTGCGGGCCAAATCAATGTGGTGAGGGACTTATCAGGCTGCAAAGGATTCAAACCTCGGAGGAAATTGCGCGTTTGTTGTTCAAAAATAGAAATGAAGGTCATCGAGAGCGATTCAGTTCCCTGTGTATTCTGTAATGTTCGTTAATTTTGATATTTATTAAGTTATCGTGCGTTTCGTACTCAAGAGGATTAGAATGTGGATAAAGTATATCGTGAAAATTTTACGTTTTTTGGAGGATTCTCAATCTACCAATCAAATTTTGATATGCTTCCGGGGGAAGGGTTTAACGGAATTCTTTGTTTCAAAATCTTTATTTAATTGAAGCTCTAATATTCGGTGGGGATTGGCTACCAAATCCTAGCTGTTCCCATTTCCTGTGGAAATTAGCTTAAATTTCAACTGTCTAAAATATTTTGCTCTCTATAGGAATAGAATATCAATTTCCCTTGTAACCACATGAATCCGAAAGTTTTGAATTTAATTATGCATTTCGATTTTGTGAAACCTCAAAGTATTTAATTCTTGCAATTTTTATCCCATTCGAACAATTAAATATACAATTTCTTTAGAAACTTCATTTTCAGCTGCTAAGAGAATTGTAATTATAGAAAAACGCAGTTAGTCGAATTCTAAATTCAAGCGAATACTTACCTTCTCTCTCCCCCAGCCACATTAAAAAATACCATTGGAAACAATGAATTCAATTTTCTTTAGAACAAGGACGCCTTCCAAACTGTTATTGATTTGTAAAATGAAAATTCCGTACCACTTTCTAGAACCTCTTAAGAACCCATACCGACTGAATCCCATCACTGAGTATATATAACCTAAATAATATAACAAACAAAAAATAATTTTCTGTTTTATTACACAATTTTGCATTTAAAAAATTCAGATAAATGTGACAAAAATAAGAAAAAGAAATTTAATGAAATTTTGTGTTTGTTGTTTTTGTCTCATTATTCAGTTGGCTTCTTAATTTGCTTTTTATACAATTCATATTGGAAAATAATTATTGACAAAAATATGTTGATCCAAAAATTGAGAGAACCCCAAGATAGGTGTCGGATAAACAGTTCCAAACATCAAAGATAATTTGATCTTGAACTAACTTATTTCAGACCATTTGTGAAGTCTGATTTCTGCCATTCAAGGTTTTCAAGTTCATGGATCAAGTGTGTAAATGTTGAACACCAGAATGCTTTGTTCTATAAATCTACCAATTCAAGGTCAATGTGAGAAAAGGCTGAACAATTCAGTTTTAAAATATCTGTTGAATGTGAACTTTTTTAAATGAAATTATTTCGGCAAAATATTATCCAAGGGCCACACGATAAAGCTCAAAGAGCCGTAGGTTCCAGACCCCTGAGATAGTCTGTATCAGCGTGACCAAAATATAAAACGGTTAGGTGAAAATTATTTCTCCATGAATAAGCTGTGATGCTTCTGAAATTTTGATATACAGTACACCCTCCAACTGCGCGGTTTTTCATTGCACGGTTTTGTAATTGCGCGGCCAAGTTTTAAATACCAAAATTTCTATTTGCACGGTAAAAATTTCGTAGCTGCGCGGTTTTTTCTGCTGTTTTTGACAAAAAAAATCATGGTAACTCATATCGGTGAATCATAAAATTTTGACGATATTTTGACACAATTCGGCGATAATAATAATGATGAAAGTGAAAAAGATGTAGAGATTATAGACGAGAAAAGGTTTACTAGTGAAAAACTATCAGATTTTTGAAAACTTGGTAGTCGACTTGAACAGGAAGGTCTTGATATGGATCCAGATATGCAGCGTGCCTTAAAATTTCGGAGAAATCTGACAGCGGCTTTAGCCCCATATGCTCAAATTTATAAAGACAAACGATAGGCTGGTAAGCAATCAGTGTTAACAAGCTTTTTTTCAAAAACATAGAATCACAGTCATTAGAATAAAGCTCATCAGAATGTAGCAGTGATTAAAACCACGTTATTTATATTTAATTTTTATTTATGTTTATATTCGTTATGTATAAGTCGTTGAATTGAGACTGATTTTTTTTAGTTTTTATGTTTATATTAATGTAAATGTATATTAGTCGTTGAATAAAGAATTTTTATTATATTTTTTGCAATTTTTCTAATATCTGGAACCTAACCCCATAATTACATATAAAATCGGGTTCAAAGTGTGCGGTTTCGGTTTGCGCGTTGTTTTTGTGGAACGTATCTACGGCGCAGTTGGAGGGTTTACTGTATTATGATATATAGTGGCGTACTCAGGAGCAACCGTAACCTATTTGGGCAAAAACCAGAATCAGTTGAACTTCACTATAAATAAATTTTAAAACCTCCCCTTGTATACACAAGACATCGACCTGTTATAATCGAAGTTTTATAAATCATTCATTCGTTTAATGTAACCCCTTCACTCTTAGGTTCAAAACAAATGGAAATTATAAAAAGCATACTTTCAAACATTTGTATAGATCTCTATTTTTGATTAATTTTATTTTCAAATGGGCTCGTTACTATTATATAACCTTTAATTGAAGGTTTTTACTTTTGTTCGCAACACCTTTATGAAAGTTTTCTGTGTACGCCACTTAATGCTGCATGATAACGGTAATAAATGCCACGAGCGCTTGACAACGAACAGTGGCTAGGAACTATTATATTGATTTCTAAAAAAACCATCATATCATGAATATTGTCCTTCTTTAAAACCTTTGGAATAGCTTGAACTTTATATGCACCAACACCAAATTGGCTCCTCCCTGGTATATTAGCGCCTGCTTGCAAAGATCTTGTTTCTATTATTGTTTCTACATTATGAATAAGATCTCCATCGCCAATACCAGGGTCAACAATGGTTAACGTGTTTATATCTTTATCAGGATTAATCTTCATCTATAACTCAATAAGAAAACCGAAGCAACAAACATTGTTACTTTTAATGTTGTATTTATAGAACCTTTAAGATTTGGCGACGATGATCTCATCGTGAAGAGGCGACAATTATTCTCATAATAATGATAGAATTTATGGCTTAAGAAGATCCTGATTGTAACCGGGTAAGATGAATCCTAACAATCTTAAGTAAATAATGAAAAAGAGCTCCATCTCACACAATCTTGTTAATCAGCAACAACATCAAACGTTAAAATGTCAATCAAATGTGTTTTAATGTTGGTACCATAAAATTTCATTTAAACAATTCTGTTGGTGTCAGATATATCAGTGAAACGATATTTTGTAGGGTTTCTTTAACTTATTGAAAGGTATTTTTTGCCCAAAGGATTTTTAAACTTTTAAATCCTTGAGATAGTGAAGTTAAAGGAAGAATTAGAGACGAAGGTTAGGAATAAACTTTCTACATAAATTAGCTGTTCTATGAAAGAAACATACACAACAGATAGCTGAAGGCTGTCTAATTTATATATAAAATTTTTGTCGGAACCGATATATACAAAGAACGAGATACTATTGAAGATTTGGTTATTGATGGACGCAGTGACGGAGAAAATGTGACAATAAAGTTGGCTACCCTCAGTTCGAGCAGTGTGAACTGAGGGGTAACTAGAGTTTAGACGACTTATTATAGTGGAGACAATCTGGAAGATACTTGAATGTATTGTACCTAAAGTCTGCGTGATAAATTCACGTGTTTAAAATGGTTATATCGGTGTTTTTGTTTAACCATTTACAACTAATGTTGAATTTCCTGGGATATTTTTTATTTATAATACTAAGCGGTTCCTGAAATTGCAATGAAATGAATTTTCCAAACAGAACTAATTCTGCATACAAAATATTAACAAAGTCATTTTCTGACCATTTACTCTTTCTTTTTTTTCTAAATCTAAATTTTTAGCAAATTATTTAATTTCAAAAATTAAAGCAACGAATTTCAAATTTAAAAATTGAATCAAAAAAGAAAACAATTTTCAGTCCCTTACAAATGCAAAGTCATTTTGAAATTGGATGTTTAAGGTAAAATATTTAATAACAAATCAATTATCTAACTAGGTCACTATGACCTCGATTTATGATTATTGATGCAAGAATGTTTATATAAGGATATAAAGCAGGGATGCACAGACTTTTCAGTATGGGTGCCACATTTTCTAATAATACATTCTATGAGGGCTACATTTAGAAAAAAAACACCTAATCTGTAAAATTTTAAATTATAACCCGGTTTCTATATACAAAAAATGCATTTTAATTTAGTTGAAATAATTAATTTAATTTTTTTTGGAGCAATATGACATTGTTTTTTATAAAAAAGTGCTGCCATTTCTAATTTTTTAGTGAAAACTGAAAATGTATTTTTTAGTGCTGCAATTTCTGAAAATTTTTTATATAAATATTTAAATAAATATATTAAATAAATATACACGAGGGCCGCACAAATTATTTAAAAGGGCCGCATGTGGCCCGCGGGCCGCACTTTGTGCATCCCTGATATAAAGTAAGTATGCTTGTGTTTGATTGACTTCTGTCAACAATAACTTATACAAATAATGCTTCATTTATAGATTATGCAATTGGAAGCAGGAGAAATGTTTCAATCATAAAATCGGTGTAGATCCTATATAATGAATTTTAATAGTATTATTTTTAAAAGACAAAACAATCTTTTAATATTTTAATTAAAATGATTTTGCATTTTAAATAAACACATTTTTATAAAAATAATGCGAGGAATTTGTGTCATGGATCGTAATAGACATCGATGGACGTACTTTGTACACTTTCAGGAGAATATATTACAAAAATATAATATGTAATAATTGCTACAGAAAGAAAAACCACTAAATTCATATATCTTATTATACATGAAGCAATTGAGTTACAACTCTATTCCGCCTCGTTGCCGAGCTGATATTGAGGTAGTTGACATAAAATAAACCCTCCAGTGTCTCCAGGTCTCTAGGGACTAATTTCATACAATATACATTGGATATGGAGAATGTGGAAAAGGATATTTCTTTGCTTTTCTCTCTCAAGAAAGTGCATTTTTTCACAAACCAGGCTTTCCTAAAGAAGAATTGTCAAAACTTTACTTATTTCTGATGACTTCTAAAACAAATACATCCAAAGCATTTAAAAGATATGATTTTAACTATCAGATAATTGAAAATTCCAATCATTAGTTGTTAAATTAAATTTGAATATTGTCATTTTGTTGGTTTTTAATTTTTATAATATTAATTCCCCAGACATTATTATTATTTCAGGAATTCATCAAGGGTGAAAGGTTGAGAAACAATGAGATGGTAAAAGCCAGTTTACTTGAATTTTGCAAGTTTCAAATTTATTAGAAACAAAAAATGAGAATTTTCAACAATGAAATAACCCTATGCAATCTGCTTAAGAAAATAATTTGAATATAAATTTGAAAATTTTGATATTTTTTAATTGAATTATCTGCATTTTGATTGGATCTTGATTTTATTTCGAAATTAAGTAAATTTTAAAATAATTTTTAATAATTTAAAATAATATATTTCGATAGTTTCATCAGGTAGGATATAAAAAATTATAAATGTTATAGATTTTATAAACAAATTACACAATTTTCTTTAATTAAAAAATATTTAAAATTAATTTAAATAATCAATTAAGTTTCAATTTGGACTAATTTGAAAAAATATATTTAACAATTTCAAAAATATGTTTTTAATCTAATTTTAACAAACAATTTATAAAATTCTCAAAAATTTATAAATAAAATTTTTTAACAAATTTAACAATTCAATACATTCGAAAACAACAACAACAATCCACATTTACTCAATTTAACACGAAAACTAAATAGTGGTAAAATTTGAATTTTGTTTTAATGCTTCGATTAGAATTT
Organism: Schmidtea polychroa; assembly: GCA_959609185.1. Classification (NCBI taxonomy): domain Eukaryota; kingdom Metazoa; phylum Platyhelminthes; order Tricladida; family Dugesiidae; genus Schmidtea; species Schmidtea polychroa. Next base: position 16,603 of record CAUHTR010007988.1, read on the forward strand.
TTCAGGATAAAAAATCTCTTATTAAAGTTTGTTTTCTATATATGCTCTTGGATAAATTCTCTCTGGCGGAATTTGCTTTTTTAAATAAATAACTCTCAGAATAAAGAAAATTCTTGTGAGAACTCAAAAACAAAAATTCAAGTAAATGAACGAAAGAACTATTAGAAGTTGCTATATGAAAATTTTTTAATATTTGTATAACAAGGTGGTTAATTCTGATTACTCGAGTCTGTGTGCGCACATTTATTCTTACCCGTGTCCTGACGCAAGTAATCGAGTTTTTGGATATTTTATTAATTTTGGTTGTTGGATTGCTTCTAATATTTTGGTGATTGTTTAAAAAAGTCAGTTTTCTGGAATTTTCTATATTTGGTTTTTTAATTTAGGATTTCTGTTGCTGAACGTGGTTTTGTGTCTGGAATTTTGATATTAAAAAAATCCTTTTTGGAGTCTTCTTATTTCAATTATGAATCAAACTGAAGTTAATGAAAGTGTTAAATCATTTAACTCAAAGAACATATACGGATTCATTTGTGTTGACAAAACAATTAATAATATAGAGGTGTTTGTGCATTTTAAATAGATTGCTGCTACAAATGCAACCTCAATAACTGATGGAGAAGTTCTTTTTGATATTCGCAAAGCTGACAGGATCCATGACTCAAATTATGTTGGAGACATCTAATATACCAATGATGTACTTTACAATTCAAGCAGTTCTTTCTCTGAACGCTCCAGGTCGTACCTCGGGTATCTTTATGGACTCTAGTGGTCCTGTATGACTCAACATGGTAATTTATGAAAGTTTTATATTACACATGCTATTTGTAGAATTAATTTAGCTGGAAAAGACTTAGCTGATTAACTAATGAAAATTATGACTGCTACATTTTCATCGTTAATTGAAAAGAGTTATGAACTCCTATATGATCAAGTTATTACCATTGGATATGAAAGATTCAGATATCCAGAAACTTTGTTCCAGCAATCATTCTTGGTAATGGAAACAGCTGGTATTCGTGAGATGACTTTTAACAGCATGATGAAACGGCATTTGGATATTCGTAAAGATTTACATAGCAATACATTCTTATCAAGTGGTTCAACAATGTATCCTGGTATTTCTGATCGTAATTTTATATAGAATTTTATATAGAAATTTTGATAATTATTAGCAAAGAAATTTTGTATCTGAATTTTCATTCAAAAATTAATTGATTAATATATTTGTGATTGTAAAAATATGAGAGAAATAAAAATTAAATACTCAAATATTTAACGAGATTCAGAACAATTAAAGTGCAAAAATTAATTAAAAATTGAAAAAATGGGAAACTCAATATTTCTTTGTGGAAACAGATATTATCAGTTAGCAAATGAAAAAATAATAACTTTAATATTTAAAAATTACAAACCAATTAAATAAGTGATTGCAATTTTAATTAGGCCATAAATCAAAACTTTCCAAATAATTAAATTTTTTATTTAGTTTTTAATCTCTAGTGGTTTGGTAACAAAATTTGCTTCGAGAAAAGGAAAAGGTGGGATTGATTGATGGGGATTGGATCCTATAAAAGGAGTTGGAAATTTAGTCAAAATGCCACTATTGTTGGAGAAGGTTTTCTAAAATTAACATAACTTATTTAGTGTTGAAAAAATTTAAAATAAGGAGCGTTGTTGTTTTGATTTTTTGTGTCAGCTCAGATTCTCACTAGTTTTAACTACTTGCGTGGGGTCACCTGTCCCAGTTTAAACTAAGAAAGAAATCGTTGTATAATTGTGACAATTGTTTTTCTGTCGAAACTATTTAATATACCAAAAAATACTGTTGCGTTGTTATCTTTTTATTATATAAGATCAATGATTGTTAATTTCCGGTGACTGATACAGTTGAATTATATTTTATTTTTGTTTAAATGGCGAATTATTTTATTATATATTTTTTATTTATTAAATATTTCAATATATATATATATATATATTTTAAATAATTTGACAATTTTTATAATAGTAAAAAGATGATCTATGTGATCGGACGAGAAGAAATAATAGGAAAAAGTACCCAATTTATGTTTTTCCAATGAAATCTTTCCATAAAATTAATTAAAAATTATAATTATTTAATAAATCAATATGAAAAAAATAAATGAATTGAAAATAATATCAGTAACAAGCAATTTTTCATTTCGGCGGAAGTTGGAATTGACAAAAAACTCAGGATTTTTATCAATAATTTGTTGTTGAAAAATCGAGGAAAAATTTTCTACAAATCTCAGAAAATTTTCATAGACTGATTTGTGATGGAAATTTGATTAGAAAATTCAGGATTTGATTATCTATTTATTCAACTTATGATGTTAAAGTGAAATTACACTAAGAAAATTTCAATGTTTGCTTCAAAATATTTTTTTTTGAAAAAATTTCAATTAAAATTCAAAAAAAGATAAAAAAAGAAATGTATTTTCTCTGTTTTACTTTAACGAATTTTCAATATAATATAAAAGTAGTTGGAAAAAGGTGGTACCGAAAATTGGGTAATTAATATTAAGTGCGTGGGACTCATTTAAACAAGCCTTAAATAGAAAATGAGTTTGAAGATGATTCTTTTAAAAGTGATATCCGTTGGGTTATTATTGTTAAAGACGCTATCGACTCTGATTTCTTGTGCTCTTTGTCTCAATTTTAAAAATAAGACCCAACACAAAATACTTTATTAAATGTAAATAATTTTCGACACAAAATTGTCAATTACAGGATATTGCTGATTCCTCTCCTTGACCAACTGGCGTTTGTCTATCAGTGTCGTTTCTTTTTATATTATTGTTCCTACTGCTTAATCAAATAATTGAATTAGTCCTCGACCAAAATTTGTTGAAAACAAAATAAATAAGGCAACTTATCGCCTTTTAATTCAAAATTAATCATCTTTATTGATTTATTGAATATATTTTTTATGGGAACCATCCCCATTAATTTCATTTTATTATGTTCAAGTTCGTCTCAATATTTGGTATCCGTACATATTCGTACGTTGATTTCAAAATTTTTAATTAATTTTGAATTTTCTAAGTTTTGACATTTTTCAATTTGCACATTTAAATTTATTTTGCGCTACTTTAGATGAAGCCAAAAATATCTCACAAAGTGTAATAATAATAACAAACACTTATAAAATAAATTAATATTAATTTTACCTAACAAATATTTTTGATAAGTCACTCATTCACATATATATAAATGTAGCACGCTCACCATTAAAAATAAAACATGTTCAATGATTCTTGACTTCTTTCGTATTTCAATTCTATGTCCCCAATCATTCACAGTATTGACTAACGCAACGTACACCATATTCTTCAAAAGAGTCCACAAATGAAAATCTAACGGATTTAGATTCGGTGAGCGAAGTGACCATGGAACACAACTTATTCCTTTTCTTTCAATAAGTTTGTTTAAATCAGTGGTGGCCAACCCAAATCAATCTAAGGGCCAAATTTTCGGAAAAATACTATCACGGGCCACAATAAATTCATTTAAATAAATATAACTCGTTTTTACGATTCAAGTAAACTTAGAATCAATTTTTAAATTAAAAACATGCTTAATTCGAATATGAATTCTAAAAAAGACAATTATTGATTTGATGTTTAAAATTGTGTCCGGGCCACATCACAACGCTTCGCGGGCCACCGGTTGGCCATGGCTGGTTTAAATATTCTTTAACACGCTTTAGAAAATTGTCATGGAACCAACATGCACGAACCACATATGTATTAGTGAAATATCTTCTATAAGTTCAAATGGTTCTAGGTCAAAATAGTTTAACTCAATTTTTATAATTTGAATCTGAAACTGACAAACTGTTGTATATCATTCAATAACATCATTAGTTGGTTACTATAGTAGAGATTCAGGCATAGAATTTGTTATTACTATAATTTATTTAATTTTATAGCCATGCTAAAATTTGTAACATGTCAAAAAGAGACTCGTAAACTTGTCGTTTAAGCTTTTTTATTTTACAAGAATATAAAAAGCAGTGATGTCAAGGTGCTCTGGTTTTAGGAATGAAGAATGTACAAAGCACAACTTTATACATGTGAAAATTGAATTATTCTTGAAGCTGGAGTTCACAATCATGCAGTCACTTATGTATGATTCAAGGTTGAAAGGATTCATGCTAAATGTAAATAATCATGCTAACATAAAAAAGAGAGAAGAAACAAATGAAAAACCAACACTGATGACTTAACGAGTGTTCCATTTGCAACAGTTCATTAACTTCCAGAACTTTCAAGAGTTGTACGAAGGATTCAGTAAATGACTGGACCGAATGATCAACAAGATATTGTGGAATATTTATTTTCTGACGTAGAAAAATAAAAGCATGGTATCTTGTCAACCGAGATAACATGATCCACTTTGCTACAGAAATTATATTGATTTCCTATCAAGATGCTAAAATTAGTTTGGTGTTGGAACATTTCAAGTTTTCCCGAATGAATTCAATCAAATCTACACGGTAAAAGGATTATATTATCATTTACTTATTTAATATTTATTTAATGTTGTTACCAAGAAATCATCACTATACTCATTATTATTATTATTATTATTATTATTATTATTATTATTATTATTATTATTATTATTATTATTATTATTATTATTATTATTATTATTATTATTATTATTATTATTATTATTATTATTATTATTATTATTATTATTATTATTATTATTATTATTATTATTATTATTATTGTTATTATTATTATTATTATTATTATTATTATTATTATTATTATTATTATTATTATTATTATTATTATTATTATTATTATTATTATTATTATTATTATTATTATTATTATTATTATTATTATTATTATTATTATTATTATTTAAAACAATAAAGTGATAATTTAAGCCTTTTGCTGCGAATAATGTATTTAATGAAAAAATTTTCGACTATAAGATAGTTCTTGTCAATCTCCTTGACAAGGACTATTTTATAGTCGAAAATCTTTTCATTAAATACATTATTCGCAGCAAAAGGCTTAAATTATCACTTTATTGTTTTATATAGTAAATGCTGCTACCAAGAAAACATCACTTTATACTATTATTATTATTATTATTATTTTTAATATTATTATTTTTATTATTATTATTATAAAAACTTTTTTTTCCAATTTCACCACTGATTTTCCCATTGAATTTATAAAAAGCGCTTGAAGACTATAAATCAGTAAATATATAAATGTTTTTGATATATACTTAAATAAACACGGTAAAGATTTTATTGATAAAAATCGCCATTCGTACATCTTTTTCACTATATATTTCGATAGCATCACTATCATCATCAGGTTACCTACATTCACGACGAATGAATAACTATATTATATTGATAATATATAGACAAATTATAAACATCTCAATATAGCATCAGAATAGCATCAATATAGTATAGTATAGTATAATTAATATTAATATTATTATTATTATTATTATTATTATTATTATTATTATTATTATTATTATTATTATTATTATTATTATTATTATTATTATTATTATTATTATTATTATTATTATTATTATTATTATTATTATTATTATTATTATTATTATTATTATTATTAATAGAAATTCATTTCAAAATTCAGAAATCCCAAATTTATTTAAAACAATAAAACATTATTTTAATTTTATCTTCACACATTGTCCATCTTCTTAGTTTTTATTGTTAAATTGTATAAAAATGTATACATTTCGAATGTATATGTTTTCCAGATATGTAATTTAAAATAATATAATGTTTTTAGAATGAAATGTTTGATGTTTTCGAGCTCTCGATATTGATGACGTAAAAAGAACTTTTTTGTTTTAATATTGTTAATAATAATAAACTTTTGAAAAGCCTTTTAATACTAGGGTTATACAGTTTAGTAATGAATAAAGTATATAATCTTGTAATATTCTCGCAAGGATAAATTTTCTTATTTAAATTTTCTTGTATTTATGGAGACCTTAATGCAGAAAAATATTTTAGACAGTTTAAAGAATCGGCTAAAATCAGTCGCTTTGTATGAAAAAATGTTCTAACCTAAAAATGTTAACTTTATCTTTTTGAAATTAATAAAATAAGATTTCTAATATGTAATTCTATTTTATCTTCATTCAAACAAAAAAAAATGCTGGCAAAGTTAAATTTTTGTATTAAACGTTTTTGACAGTTTATGATGATTCATTGACAAAATGGGTGAGTTTCTTTTTTGATAGCCCATAATTCCGGTGGCAGAGAAAAATTCACAGAATTATCATAAAATTTTCATAGAATATGTATATACATCGATTAAATTTTCTCATGCTACTTGTTGTCAATTATTTAAACTAAATATTTTGTTTTAATAAATCGAAACAATTATTATTTATTAAAAATCCAATTTTCTTCTAATTCCCATTTAAGAAGTTTAATGGGGCTAAATAGATGGGATTAGTTTAGATAAACTGTGAAAATGAATCATTTAAACAAATTCGATATTTAAAATTATTGTCTAGGAAATTAATTTTATTTTGTTAAAAACAATATTTTCTTTAATATTAATTACATATTAAAAAATTTTCGAAGGGATTTTTCTTACACTTTATGAAAGTTAAGGATTATTTAATTGTTTCAAAAATCATTTTATTATTTAATTAATTAACATTTATAGTAAGTAGAAATGTAGTGGATATGAATTTAGACAGTTTAAAGAATAGTCTGAACAATTTGGAACCCGATTTACTAAACTAACTTTGTTAATCATAAACGAATTTCTAAAATAAAAATGCATTTAATGCGTAATGTTTAATGATCTTTAACAACCTAGATTACGATTTCAACTGTTACTACTCAATTTACCATTGGTGCTCGTCGTTGACACTAATATCCAATCAAATTGACCAATCAAATGAATCTTTTTTGTGTCATTTTCCCCTTGTTTCATTTACACTGAACATTCTAATTAAAACAAACATTTTTATCACCAGAAGCTAACAACTTTTATTTTTTCAATTTTTATTTTGCATGAATTTATTGAATTTAAAAAAGATCTTTTAAATGAAATTTATTCCATTTTATTTTATTTGCTTTTTATTTAAAAATTGTAGAACGATTAAATACAATTGTACAGATTAAATAGATTTAAGTGATGTTAAAAAATTTAATTTTTAATTTTTAAAAATCATTTAAAACAAAAAATCATTTACTTAATTATTTATTTATTTATTTATTTTTATCATATTTATTTATTTAATTCTTTATGTTATATTTCTTGTTTATATGGTCACATTACCGCCTTACTTTATTGGATTGAAATAATGCGGATAAACAACCCATCATGATCCTATAATAAATTTAATGAATAAAATCAAAAAATTCATTAAATTTTGTTATTTTTGATTCATTTTATCATCTTTTCATAGCTGATGTTTTTTAAATTAATTGTCATTATTTTATTAACATATAAGGTATATTGAGTAAGATCTTTCCATATCTCGTTTGATCTTTGTTGACATACTAACCGTATAATTTTCTCGTTCTCATAAAATTAATTAAATTCAATCTTATATTCAATCTTTTAATTAATTGAAATTCTAAAAAATTAAACCAGATAATTTACAAAGAAGGATTTTGACACAAAAAAGGAAATTAATCAAATTCTCCGTGACAAATCTCGGGTTTGTAAATTATTAAACGTACAACGTAGAGATTAAAAGAAATTAAAAATTAAATAATAATAACAAATAAAAATTAATTGAAAAAATTAAAAAATATTCAAAATCTCAGCCCATTAATTATATTCAAGCAATTGCATGACTTTCAACGAATTACTGATTTTATTAAATAATAAAATTGAAATAAATTTTTCATTGCTTAAGTTATCTTTTTTCTATAGCTAAGAATTTTACATTTCTAAAAAATGAATAAAACAATTTAAAATTTTACTTGTCAAATATAAGGAGAATTTAATTAACCCTTTCAATACGATTTTTTTAATTAATAAAAAATTTATTTTACAAGATTTATCTTCAACTAAGTATAACGAAATAAATTATGCAGAAATAGACTTGTATAGACCTATGATCTCAATATATACTTTTAAGCATTTAATACATTTTCAGTATATATCAGAACTTCCCTGGGACAATATGTTCTTACAGGATTGAAAATAATTATTAGAAAATAAGTTTAGCACCTTTGAAGAGATAATTAAATTTGAGTTATATCTATATATATTTTCATAATAGACTCAACTATTTTCATAATCAGTTTAAACTCTTATAATTATAAAGTTTAATTTAATCCTTATGAATAATAACGACTCAATTATTTCAAGTACATCTACAAGCCTCAGGCAAGGTTATGGAAAAATCTCTAAAGAAAAGAAAGATAATTTAATTAGTTTAGTCATTGAGAACGTATTAACAATTGTGGTTGCTGCTGCTCAAATACGAATAAAGGAAGGATCGGCTGGATGCATTATCGCAATGCACAAATAATATAGAATCGGGCCTTTTACCAATCAAGAGCACGAACCTACAAAGAAAAAAGAACAGACTAACAAAATCAATGATCAAGATTTGTTGTACATTGAAAGTCTAATTCCTCAATGTACAACAATAACACTGAAAGATACCCAAATAAAATTCTCTGAGAAATTTGGAATAAGAGTTGCTGCATCAACAGTACACAATACAATTTGCCAAATGCAGATTACGTGTAAGTCGTTTTCAAGGCTCAACGATCGAGTAAACTCTATCGAAACCTTAGAAAAGCAAAGAATTTTCGCGACTAATTATACATTGAATGTGCCAACAGAAATATTAAAACAAATATTTATTGACGAATCAGGCTTTAATCTTTATCTAAGAAGATAATTTGGAAGATAAAAAAGGAACGAGAGGTATATCTACAGTTCCAGTGATAAGTGAAAAGAATATCACTATGATAGTAGCTTGTAATAGCAGAAGAGTAACCCATTCTAAGATAATTAGTGATTCTACTTGCAATTCCGTAATTTTTACTGATTTCATCAGAAAACTATCAATTTGCATGATAATGATCAATCTTTGAATGGATCTTGGGTTATTTTGGATAACACCACAATACAATAGCACCACAATGATGTGAGGAGGCTGTTTGTGAATTCAGAAAAATGCTCGTTAAATTTCTTATCACCTTACTCGTATATGCTCAATCCAGTCGAGCAAGTCTTTTCCGAAATCAAGTTTTTTGTTCAAGGCAGATTAACAACCAGTATAGCAATACTCAAAGTTGATGAATATGGCGCTTCAAACTTTAACTTCTGAAGATTTGAGGAACTATTTTGAACACATGGTTCGAAATATTTCACTGGCCTTAGTCAATCATGTTTTTGAATAAATACTTTACTTAATTTATTTTTCTTTATCCTTTACTGATTATATTGTAAAAATATATTTATTTTAAATATAGTTGAATTTATTATGAAAATACTATATATAATCTCTCTGTTTATGTATAACAGCAAATATCAACGCATGATCAATAAAATATCTTTTGATAAAAACATTCTGTGTTTATACGATAAAAACTTTTATTTTGGTTTACAATTCCCTATTGTATAATGAATCAGAAAATTTCATACTACCATAAATTATTTTTTGAATCACGATTTAGTGCTAACCATCGCCATACATAAATTATAGAAAAGTATAAATTATCTTATTAACATCATATTAAAAGGATATAACTTTTCAAGTTATAAGATTATATTTAACGAACAAAAATAGTCTTTCAAGTTTTTACGTTTTATTAGTGTTGACAGCAAAAGTGTAATAATTATATTTTGCGAGTCGCATATAATCGTCAAATGCATTTTTTATAACTGAAATGATATTTCATACGATAAAATCTAATAATTTTGGTTAAACATCACATGACAAATCGTTGTTAGTAAATTATGCAAAATCTATATTTCTAATTTTATGAGTCATATACGACCGTCATGGATGGGCTTAGTTTACTAGTTTCATATTAAATATTGGAGATTGAGTCAAAATTAAAATTGGGTTAATAGATGTTGATTTATGTATATTTAGAAAGGTATGTAAATTAACTAATTTATTAAAATATTAAACTTTAAAGTTTTACCACAAAGTCACGATAACAGTAACGAATATAGTCAATAAAAATAAAAATTAATTAACTCTGACACTGATTTAATTCATTTAGTTTCAAATTAAATTTCTGATTTCTTGATAATAAAACTTATTAAAAAATTTATGATACTTAGAAATCATATAATTTTAATGTTCCTTGGAATAACATCATTTAATATAGAAAAATAACTTTAACACACAAACACAACATATAATAAAAAATGCATGTAAAATTTCGATATGTAGAAATGTTGCATAAATAATAGCATTTTAAATTTTTATTTTTTGAAGAAACAAAGACAGATAAAAATTAATAATTTAATGCCAGAGAATAAATAAAAATTAACGAAAACGAATTCCATTTTAAACTGTTATTATGAATACCAAAGGGTTCATTTAGCTCTTTAATTTATAATTTGAAAAAAATAGGTTTACACACAAATCATGGATTAACATTTCTATAATTGACATTTCTGATTTTTTGTATTTTGTTTTTTGCTGTTTCTTCAGTTTGTTTTTGTCAAAAATTCTCAAATTTTAATTTACAAACAAAAACGCATAATTTGTCAATGAAGAACAGTTTCAAAAAATGCTTTTCAATTAGTTGTCTGATGAGGAGGAGTGGGGACGCTTTAATCTATCAATTTAGTCTATCTATTAGATGAAACCATACAAATTTGTACCATAGATATAACTGACAACGAGAACGAGTCTTCAAAGACGAACATTTACAATAAGATCACTCACATCAGAAATGAATTTGTTTTTGATATGCCTCTTCGAGAAAGTAAAAGCTTATTTTATCTATAAAGGAAATTTTTTTATTCGTATTAAACAATATTTTCACCAATGAATGCCGGCTATACCAATTTAGAGATTGGTAATGAAAAACTGTTGAAGAAATGGAGAAATAAAAATTAATGAGAAAGGATTTTATGCCGACAATCACAAAAGGCCTATGAACGGTTTTATTAATTATGATTTATTAACTGAATTAATATTATGGAAACAATCGGCATTCATATAGATGGGATTATTTCCTCTTTTATTATCATTCAATAGATTGTCATTATATAAATAAAATGAGAAATTATTTTTTTCATGAGATAAATCAACAAATAAATAAATATTCATATAAGTAGTTTAATCACTAATTAATTAATTTATTAATTACTAATTCTCCTTCTTTTATCTTTAATCTATATTTCAATTGTACTCTTTATTATTATTATTATTATTATTATTATTATTATTATTATTATTATTATTATTACTATTATTATTATTATTATTATTATTATTATTATTATTATTATTATTATTATTATTATTATTATTATTATTATTATTGTTATTAAAAACTAGATTTAGTAGAAGGGTATATTGCAAATCTAGAAAGAATTACGTGAAATATAAGAAATCTATTCTAAATTTTCATAATAAATTTTAAAATTAGAATATAATTTACCGTATCGGTTTCAACAAAAATTGCTTCGAATGAGATTAAGTTGTGGTGCTTCTTTATTTTCTGTGACTCTTTTAGGAGAAATAATCAATTCTCTGGGAGAAATGGAATCTTTTAATCAAGATTTTTAAATTTGATCAGGACACAATTTGAAAATTAACACGATTAACTATAATGATGATAATAATAAAAATGATAATAATAATAATAATAATAATAATCATAATAATAATAATAATAATAATAATAATAATAATAATAATACAATAATAATAATAATAATAATAATAATAATAATAATAATAATAATAATAATAATAATAATAATAATAATAACAATAATAATAACAATAATAATAATTAACAATGAAATTTGATTAGCTATTAAGCATCCACTAATAATTAGTTATTGTGCATTAGAAAATGGGAAAACAATATTCTTTATAAATCTTGGGATTTATATTTCTTTTATTCTTTCTATTAATCTGTTTATCATAATATATTAATAACTGACAATTTTTCATATTGGATACTTAGCAAAAATGTTGACTGCAAGGCACCTCCAAATATCTGAAGTGCCCAAAAGTGTGACTGGTGTTTATTATTTGCAAGGAGGTCACTGCATTTGGAATATATAATATTTTATACATACTATTTAAAATTTCAAGCTTTAGGTGGAAACTTTACAACTGAAAAATATGATTTTGTAACTCCTTATTTACCAAAGAAATAAAATAATTATGTTATTTGAAAATGAATAAAAAATAAAGAATTATGAAATTGTCATAATAAATTTGGTTTAATTTAAACAAAAATTCTAAAATTATTTTGTTTTTGGTTATTAAATTTAGCGTGTCACTCGATATAGATTGCTAGTAGAATTAATTAAATTTTTATTAAAATAATATATTTAATTATAATTAAATTTCATTAAATATATTAATTAATTAATGTTCCCAGTTGAAGAAAAGTGTCATATAATTATTATATAATGATTCAATTTGACTATAAAAAGTAAAACTTACCTTTGGGATTTAATTATTTAAAATAAAAAACACATTTATTAATTGAATTGTTTTGTCCTTAGCGCTAAAGATTATAAAATTAACATTAAAAAAATTATAAATTCCACAAATTCTTATATTTATATTCCATTAAGCAAAACAACAAAAAATATCGCCTCAATTATTTGGAATGTCTTAATATCATATTTATTAAATTTCCAAAACGAAAGAAATGAATTTCTTAACGCTATATTTTGATAAGGTTTAATGAACTAATTAATTAAACTAATTAATTAATTAATTATTAAAATATCACCTGCATATAAATAAGTCAGAATCAAAAGAAATTCTCCCATTGATACTTGACTAAAAGCTAACAAAACTGTATTTGTATATATTTATCCCCATTTCTATATATGTTTCCTCAATGAAGCACATGGTTACAATTATTTCAGACGGGGAATCAGAACAAAATTCGTTTGTCGGATCCTTGTTTTTTAATCGAAAATCAGCTGTTACTATTCCGTGATTTATGGAACGAGTTTCATTCCTTATCTAGAAATCTGGGGGGAGCAATGCGCTGACAATCTGAATTTTTATCATGTTTCATATTTCGAATATAGTTTTCAATTTTCCTCATTCACCTATTTGCTTTTCGATATTAAATTTCTTTCCGATTTCAGAATTTGTAAAAGCAAAAATTCCTCTGTTGATTTGAATAAATTTTTCCTAAATAAATTTTTATTAGTTCATTTTATGGCAAAGGGAGATTTTATTAATTACAGTTTTGGGTTATTTTCACTTATTCGTTTAAATAACATTTGTTTTAATGATTCAATTAATGATAAATAAACAGAGAGAGAAAAAACTATTATAAGTTCTCACTTTGTATACCTGATATTATTATTATTAATATTATTATTATTATTATTATTATTATTATTATATTATTATTATTATTATTATTATTATTATTATTATTATTATTATTATTATTATTATTATTATTATTATTTTTTTTTTAAAGTTTTTTGTATTTTTGTTATTATTATTTAATATAAATTATGCATCATTCTACAAATAAAAGAGTTTTTACCGAAATATATGTCCAATTGTTCCAATTTTTGATGCAATAATTTAAAGAAATTAACATATATATATTTTTTGACAAAAAAAATTGGACGTAATATCCTGCAACCTTTATTTGGAACTGAAAATTACAATTTAATATTTTGACGCAAACATCATTATTATTTGCAAAATCCAGCCATAAAATAATAGAAAAAAGAAGACTTTAAACATTATTCATATTTTAATGAAAATAGTAATTTTATTTTTTTTGTTTCACTGCATATATACTGTCCATTATCTTAGGCAGATGAGATTTTCACAACTGCGTTATGCGTGGCTTGAGAAAATAATTATGCCTTATCATTTCTCTTAAAGAGAACCTCTTAAATTTTTAATAATTTTCTGCAAAAATTAGTAACTCATCTATCTGAGAATCTGATTTGAAAGCTTTTATAAACTCAATTAATTATTATAGTAAAAATTTTTTTATTATCAATGTTCCAGAGATATAATATTATCCTTCACAATTCTTTGTTTAATTAACAGAAAAATAAAAAAATGTTTTAATAGTAATAATTAAAACAAAAATTATAATAAAAATTAAAACAAAAAAAACGAAAAAAATTATAATTATTGAATATAAAATCTTTTTTTTGCGTTTAATGAAATTATTAATGGTATAAATTCGAATTGTCCCATGGAACAGTTGATTACCCATCACGATATGTCATTATCCCAACCAATTATCTACTGGACAGATACGTATTTTACAAAAAGAAGATTGCATGCAAATGTTCATTTTGATTGGCTTTTAGTTAGTCTAGTAAAACAACAATTGCAAATTTTGTATAAATATTTAAGATGTTTACTGGACTAAGAAATTTCAATTGAAATGGTCAGTGGAACAGTTTTTATCAAGAGCCGAAGGTTTTCCAGACTACTAAAGATATGATGAGTCCTCAAAAACGCAATTAATCAAAAACAATATTTCTAATATCAATTAGTTATCATATAGGTTTTGAATAACTTGATAATTAATTAAATTAAAAAAAAATTAATTAAAATAAAATAATTAGTTAATTAAAATTAATTGATTAATATTAATTTTTTATAATCATAAAATTATCATTTTTATGACGATAACTAAAGTGCTCAATACCATCTTCAGGCGGACTGTATATATTTTTTTAGAAAAAGTACTTATGAATAGATTTTGCATCAATGTCTGTAGGTAGAAGTGAGCCCGTGATGACTCATTATTTTTAATAAATTTTTCTGTCAGAACAAAGGCAATGAGTCATATTATTAGTCAAAAGTAGGTCAAGGTCAATGACTCATAGTATATATTTTCCAAGTCAAAAATAATTTTTTTTAAATGATATCAATCGTCTAATTCCTATTTTGTCTTTTTTTTACAAAACGGGTATTTGATGAGAAATTTCCTAAGTTGTTTAAAACTTGGCCAAAAATTTAAGAAGATATTCAAAATCTGTTCTATGTTTTTAGACAAAGACCGCCTCCCCTCCCCCTCATTTTCAAAATTTATCAAAGTATTTTTAAACATAGCCAAACATTTCAAAATTATCAGAAAATATCCAAAAATTGTAATATATATTTTTTACATAAGGAACAGTTTAAAGTTTTTGATTTATCTTAGACATCACCTTGTATTCAAATTGAACATGAATTCTAAATTGCGTTATATAACTTTTGGCACTAGAGAACTGACAGGAATACTTTTATAGCAAGTTCACCCAATGAAGTAACTAAATGAACATAAAATTTCGAAATCGTCCATTGTATTTGCTAAAATCGAAATAGACATAGAAAGCAATATTATGAACCTCAAAAACTTATAGTTACACCTACCTGTTTTATCTAACAAATATGCACATAATTCTTCGACCCTTGTAAGTTATCATAGAAAAGTCTACCATAAAATATAATTAATTTTTCATTAGAAAAAATGTACACAACTACTTAAAATAAGGACAAAAATTATAGGGACTGGCATCAATTAAATGCAGAACAATAATTTTAATGAGAAAAATAAAATACAAACACATACACACAGTGATCCTTTAATAAAAAATATACACCGAAGGACAACAATTATGGGCAGCAATCATTTATTACGGGGATTTTTAATTATAAAAACATGTAATTTGAGGGTATTTCAAGCGTTTTATCACATTACATCTTTCCATGATTGAGTAAGAAACAAAAAAAGAGAAATTTTAAATTTGAAGTTAAATATTTTTAGGTTTTTAAAAATTGATAAAAAAGATTGATCAAAATCACGGAACGGAGAAAAAATTCCTACAATCACATAACAAACTTCTTCCCAAAATCATTAGTGAACAAAAAGATTTTAGGAAAGCTTAAATTTTTTTTTATCTTTTTGAAAAGAAATCATAAATACTCTGAAATTCATAATAAATATGACAATTTAATTTCATTAAAAATATTATTAACATTAAAAAATAAAAAAATATTTTAAAAACTTTTAAAAATGTAATTTTTAAGAAAAATATAACTTTTAACTTACCAATTACCCGTAATATGTGTCCTTGTCTCACATAATTTATGCGTTTTTGGTATGGATAAATAAACTGTAATTATTAAATACAGCTCTAAAACTTCATTTAACGCACTAAACACCGAGCGAGCACAAGTTAAAACTATCCATGGATTGGAATATTATTTTATTTTATAAATAAAGTAGAAACGTATATATTGCTACCTTTTCATTTTGGTCCTGGACAAACCTGTTTTGCAATTACTTTTTTCCAGAGTGGCCATGTAAGTCACATTTTTATGACAATAATAACTTTCAAAATATAATAAATATTTATGCATATTATCAACTGTTTATAACTGACTGACATGACGGCAACGTGTTAAACAAATACAATTCTCACCAAAACTCTTCCTGTGACAAATCTACATACATTTCTTCTTTGAACTTTTACATATATTTATCATGATAAAAATCTTCTAGAATTTCATAAATATCTGCAAAAGAAAAAAAAATAAACTGTAAAAAATTGATGTTTATTGTATAATTAGAGCGCTTTTACAGAATACCCCTGTAATAATGTTTTTGTTTGGAAAGGTCATAAAATATTCAATGAAATAAAAGTTAAGTTGTAATAAAGTGAAAATCCAATTCATTTTCTGACTATATCCTTGCATTTCCTCCCATTTTATTATTTTCTATCTGATTCCAAGTGTTCACTATTCAATAACTAAGACACAGCAATATTGAACCGTTATTTATAACACAATTTCACACAAAGTTCTCATCAAACCAATTGCTAAGAATATAAGATTCTCAAGCACAGCTAGTTATTAATTAATCGACTATTGATTGATTATGACATATTTTCCACCAATCATTTGACTAATATCTGAATTCGAGTTCATATTAAAGGGTAAATTCAAGAAAAAATGTCAAATTTACAATGAAATTCTAAGGAAACATGATATTTTATCCTAGCAATTACGTTCTATTCCCATGATTATATCAGGAAGAATTCTGTTGATTATTGCTAAGAAATGTCGAAAAATTGTAATATTTTTTATGAATACAAAATGTATTGTTTCTCATTGAAAATAATAATAAAATGTATATTTAAATATATAATAGAGGAAATTAAGTAAGAAATCAAACTAAATATCTACTCTCCTAAATTATTTATATTATTGATTTTTTTCACAGTGCATTACATTCAAACAATTTTTTTTTAATTATGTAAGGAAAAAGTTAATTAATGTTAATAATTAATATTTTCAGAATAATAATGATATTTTTAATACAAATAATTCCAAATTCACATTTTTTCCTTTTTGGGATTAATAATAATAATAATTATAATTATAATTTGTAATAATAAAACAATAATAATAATATAAATAATAATAATAATAATAATAACAATAATAATAATAATAATAATAATAATAATAATAATAATAATAATAATAATAATAATAATAATAATAATAATAATAATAATAATAATAATAATAATAATAATAATAATAATTTTAGATTGGTATGAATTATCACGTCCCTAGGCTTCTGACCATAAATTTGACCTTGAAAAGTGCAATTATTGATTTTTTATATTTTCCCAAGAGAATATTACAAGTATCGTGTAAAATGTAAATACATACACAGGGACATAGCTAGCGGAGGAGGCATAAGGGTCCGGATGAAATACTTTCTGAATTAATGAAGGGACAAAGACGATTTATATATGTAATATCCATTAGGTAATAATTAATAATAAATTTGTTAATTATCTTAAAATATTTTGTCCATTTTTCCGTGTCAACTTTTACATTGCTCTATGAATAGCAATAGTTAATAATTTTGCCCCCCCCCCCCCAGCTGAAATCCTGGCTACACCCTTGAATACATATATACTACATGTAGCATTTAAGATATTAGTTGAGAATTGGATTTATGTATTGCTGTATGTAAATATTATATTATATATTGATTAAAGTGTAATAGGGTATAAATGATGTTTACATGTAACACTGTTGAGACTTTTGATGACATTCAAAGACCTACATCATAGTATTGATTTCTTAAGTGAATTATTGATCTTCAGTGCAAAATAGTGCCAGGTACTTTTTATTGCAAATCTACTTGGCAGATTTTAATCAATTATACATAATTTGACATGAGCCCCATTTTAATGATAAATTATTTTTCAAATTATTGATTTTTAAACATTTTGTTTCTCCAGAAATCAAAGCAATGCATATAAATAAACATCATAAAACTTAGTAAGGTAAAGTAATAAAGTGTTTAAAAATATTTAATATGTGATTTTTGTGGTGCCTCTGTTTCTGTGATTTAGTGTGGTTGTGGTTGTGTCTGTATGTGTGTGGTTGTGTGTGCGTGAGCCGAGTGATTGGTTTTGTTTTGGATTCGGCTAGATTATTGATTTGAGTAGTTGTTGTGTCCGTAATTCGTAATCGGATTGGATGATTATTTTTGATTTTTTTTACTGACAACTTTTAAATGGATAAATCGAATTTTGTTGGCAGCGTTATTTTTCTTTGTTATCGATATTGGAGTTTGATTAATTGATTTTTCAAAATTTGAATTGACTCGTTTTCATTTTATATTTGTGATTTTCGAATTTTGTGGGTCAATTTATTGAAAATATAATTTATTATTCTTGAATTACCTTTGAAATTTTTAAATGATCTTCAATTTCAAAAAAGGTGAACTAATTTTGTAACTAAAGAATATAGCAGAAACATTAGTGAATACAGAGAAGATAAAATGGATTATGTGTGTCATGAAACATTCTTTTGGTGATTCAATAACGGAGATAATATCAATCGGAATTCAATGAGAAAGAAAGTGAGAATCGGTCAGCGACAGGGTTTGAATTCTACTGGACAAGTTCAATCTAGTGAACTCAAATCTAAGAATTTAATGAATTTCAACGGGACATATAAAGATATGCATCTTATGAAATATCGTAACAAATCTATAAAATGGTTTGGAATTCCCGTTGAAGATATAATCAACAGGAACAAGTATTAATTGTTTAATTTTGTATTTAAATTTTTTGTAAATTCTCGAAATTATATACAAAATGATACAAAGTTTTTGAACTTAAAATTTTAACATGCAAATCAATTATATTTCAAAGTATTTGTATGTCATTCTATTCGTAATCAAACGCTCTACAAGATTATATCATAATATTTTCAAATTTATTGATTAACATTATTTTCACTACAACATGCAACTAAAAACTGTTGTCAAAATAATTTTTATATAGTTAGATGGCATTAAATTCTCAACAAGATTATAAATCGTTTTCTTGAATTTATGTATTCAATGTATTGAAGATATAACTTGCCATGATTCTTAATTTGCTACAAATCTATTTGACCAAGATATTCATGATTGATTGAATTGATTTTGCAATTGATTGGATATTTTTAGTTTCTGACATTCTTCTTTCTTTTAGTTCTTTTTTAGAATATTTATTGTCTATATTATATATTCTAATATATATATATATATATAATTATACTTGAATGCAGAGCCTGCTGTGGGTTTTACGGGGCCTTGGGAAAATATTATATACGGGGTTCCTTTCCAAAATGGAAGAAATGATACACGAACATAATTTTATCAATTTATTTAATGAAATATTGATTCCTTCAATATATTCAATAATATACATATATAAAAATTATATTTTTTTATTCTTATTTTGTAAAAACCTTTTTTACTGCTAGTTCATCGATAATATCATCAAAATTTATCTATTTTATTACCTGCTCTATTGATAATATAGTCACCCCCTTTAATCTATCTTGTTGCATAGTTAATCTTGATAATTTTTAATTAACTTTAATTTGGGAAAACTACGTTGCATTTGATGTCAAAAACTTGGCCTAGTCACTAATAATTGTTATAAATATGAAGGCGCGGAGCCTCAGGAAAATCCATGAAGTCCCGACCTCTGAGCTGGCCTTGCTTGAATGATATGTCCAATACAGCTACCTTCATGGTTTTGAAAGCATTATAACTCATGTTTTTTTATCAATACAAAATTGTGGTACTTTTGTTAATTGTTGCTCATTATAACAGTCAACGTATCACGGATGGTTTATTTCCTTTTACTATTTACTTCATATCTTTAGCATTATTTACCTCTTTACTTTTACTTAAAAGTCTGTAACAATTTGAACGAAGAAAATTTATTTATCATACTTAGTACCTTCGCTCTCGTTTTTAAAATTCCCAATGACAAAGTCTAATTTTCTTGAATATAATGAATGATTTGATCGTATATAAAAGGTTGTCTTGAATCATAGCAGGCTTATTTATTTTAGAACCTTGGATAAGTATTATAAAGTCGTGGAATTGTAGCTGATCCTTTTTTTCATTGATTTTGATTGATTGTATATATTTAAATGATCCATTTTCACAAAACACAAAGTTTTTTTTGACACGTGCAAATAACATATCAAGTTCATCTCAATCATTTCCACCAACTTCCTCGATCCAATAATTATAGGATGTCTTCACCATAGTCTATTATAGTCTATTAGATATTTCAGTAAATACATTTGATAAACATGGAAAGCATAAACCGGTTTAAATAATATCTACTCCTTCATGATGTTTTCCTCATCATTTGAAATAATGACAAAATTTGGTTAGTATACACATTGCTTAATACATATTCTCCATTGATTCGTCCACATTATATATACTGTAGAAAATATTGTAGAGCCTAGTAGAGTCTCCTTTAAAAAATTGTGACTGGACCACTGTGGTGGTTGTGAGTGAAATAATGTGTTTGCAAATGTGTGTCTGATTGTATATTCAATGTATACAAACACAGACACAAATCTTTGGGTTTGTTTCATATTATTTTACATTCATTTTTATAAAAAAAATTTATATAATTATGATTATCAAGGGATTCGTTTATTGAAATGATGATAAAATAGTTTTTATATACACAATTAAAATGGTCACAATAGATTTACTAAAATCTATGGTCAAATCATAAGTAATTAGTGTAAGAGCTAATGAAAATCAATTCAGTTTTATTATTAAAATATGGATAGTTTGGATATCTGTTATTTGAAAGTATTAGATGGGTCACGATAGTAAAAAAACCCAAAAAGCCATCTCAAAACTGTTCTACCTCTACTAGGGTTTTGAAATTACTCTTTATATTAGTTATGCACATGAAGTGCATTTGTAATGCATTACTGAATCACAATTTTATGGCTAATAGGATATAAGTAAGCATTTCAGAAACATTTAATGATCATTTGGTGAAGGAAACTATTAGTGAAAAATCAATCAAATTTAAAGTTCTTTTTATAGAATGTTAAAATTAAAAAATTTTATATCAAAAAAACAAATAATAATAATTTATTTTAAAATCTTTAAAAAAGTTTAATCGAAAAATAATTGATTATATTTAAATTAAAATTAAAAAAATTTTAATCCATATCTTTTTTTTCTATTTTTATTTAAAGTGTTTTTAATACATTTTTTATAAATATTTTTAAAAAATGACTTTATCAATCTGATTAAAACAATGGTTAATCTAGCAAGAACTTATTTATGGAACCCGTATTAAAACAAAAAATGCCTATATATTAGATATTATTTAATAAACGATTAATGAAAATTTATTAAATTTAGATTGGTAATTTGTAATGAAAAAATATAAAAAAAATTAAATATAGAACTTNGAAAATTCGGGAAGTGAGAAAATAAGTTGTTGTTTATCTGTATAAAATTTTGAAAAAGTTTAAAATGGAACGTGAAAGAATATCGAAATCGGAAATGGATCCAGAACCTGCAGATGATTCTTATGCGGAAAAGTTGCACAAGCACAATTGGAGTTGACTTTAAAATCAGAACTACTGAATTAGATGATGAAACTATAAAATTGCAAATATGGGACCCAGCTGGTCTATTCGAGATTAAATTAATTGGAGATGAATATTTCACTTTTATCACTGAATGTAAAGATCCCAAAACATGCTCGATTTTGTTGAGAGGCAGCAGCAAAGATGTTTTGAATGAAATTGAGAGAAATCTTGGCGATGCTATGTCAGTTGCTAGAAACGTTATGATGGAAAATACTCTCGTTCCTGGTGGAGGAGCATTGGAAATGGCTCTATCAACTCACTTGACTCTTAAAGCACAAAATATCGTTGGAGTACGACAAAACGCTTATCTGGCTGTTGCTAATGCGTTGGAAGTTATTCCAAGAACTTTGGCCCAGAATTGCGGTGCTAAGGTGTTGAGGTTGATTACGGAATTGAGAGCAAAGCACGCTATGGATCCGGCTAACAATTGGAGTATCGGTGTTGATGGAGAGGAGGGAGTGATTGTCGACATGAAAATCAATCGTCGTATGATTTTGGCTGCTTTAAACTCTGACGATGAAATGGAAATGACATTATTAAATAATAAAATTCTAATGCGTTATTCTGATCTGAAACAAATAATAATAATAATAATAATTACAATTCCAATTGTCATTCATGACAAGCCTACCCCTAAAATACATATTTTTTAGAAACTTGAAATCTTTACAACAAAAAATAATTAGTAACTTCACTTTCAAAACAATAAAATTCAGGAAATTAGATAAAAGTTGTCAATTTGTGATCATTTAATTTTTCCTTAAGAAATTTGAAATTTTAAGAAATATAATTAATTTCATCCTAAAACACAAAGAGTGCATAACAATTAATTTAATTTATCAAGTGCATTTATTTGTTTCAACTGTTGCACTTAATTTAAATTTTAAACATTTCAAGTACGATTTTTAATTCAATTTATGCAAGTTGAAAACGAATTTTTACAGGTAAGAAATGAATTTGTTCATCTTCATCTTGATTTGAGGATATAAATGATTTTCTTTTATTATTGAATGAAATTTGGTCTATGGTCCATTGTCAAAATTCAATTCGATTCTTTACTTTCTTCGCCCTTTCTCTAATAAAATCTTTGAATTTTCTTGAAGGGATCAGAGTTTTGAAACCTTTATCAAATTTTCAGTTTTATAATAAAATGAAATATAATAAATATTTTATTCTCTTAACCATTGATATACCTTTATACCTTTATTCTCAATTGAAAAGACTATGCCAAAAATTCGTGTCAAATAAATAGAAATATTGACCACTTATCTGAGGACAAATGAATATAAATGAAATTGAAAATAAATATTTTAATCATTTGTTTTTAGTTTCTCAAACATTTTGTTAACTAAGCGCTTCAAATATTTTTGTTAATTTATTTATTTCAGTGGCGTAACAATGGATTGGCATTGAAGCAGTTGCCAAGGGCGCCGTTAAATCTCTAATTTTTAAATTTTTATTTAAATAGATATTTCACTTTTATCCTCGATAACAATAAAGTTAATAATTAATTATATTTAAATATATTTCATTTAAACCATTAAAATATATTTTATTATGTTTGTTGCCCTTGTGGGACTTTTTATCATACAAGTGTTAATATGATTTTATAGCAACACTGCAGTCTACCGGAACCGAAAGGGGAAAAAACAACAAATCTGCACAGTCTGCACTTGTTGTAAAGTTGTAGTGTTTCGCAAACGATTTTAGAATTAATTGAATGTTATTAATACTTGATCAATTTTAGATTTTTAGTAACTGAAATTAATTTATCAATTCTTGATAAGAATAAATAAGTAATTAATTAAATTCATTATCCTGAAAATAAATAAATTCTTTAAAAGTTAAACCATGGATCAGAAGAAATATAGCGGATATCAGTACTGCACAGAACGACTTGCTAAGGATAAAAGCAGTAGCGTAACAACGGCTTTGCCATTGGGGCAAACAGTAAAGCAAGAAAAGTTAAACTTTGAGCCTTTGATATAGAACTACGAGTGTATCAGTGTAATGTTACTTAAATTTACTTTAAATTGTGAGTTTCTATCTTAATGTATGAGTTAGTGAGTATGACACATTGACACTATTGTTTTTATAAAAAAGAGAGCTTGAAGTCTATAAATCAGTAATTGTTTAAATGTCGAAAGGAACATGTTGGCTCTGATAAACTCGCTCTTCTATTGAGCATCATCTTCTTTCGAAGCATCAGCTAAAAGCCTTTGACTTGATTCCTCATATAGTAATAACTCATGTTCGGGGATAAGAAGAAGCATAAATACCGATTTATAGAGATACGTGTCCAAATTTCCATGCGTCTGTACCAGTTTTATTGTTCGAATATATAGAAATTCATATTTGGATAATGGATCAACTATCCGCTTAAAGTCAATCATTTCTGAACCTTCAACTGATTTGAATTTATTCAACTTCATTTGATCAAGATTTAATTTCCATACGATTACATAATCACATAAATCCACATTTACAAGGAATGAGTTAGTTTCGTTGATTAATTTCGTTATTGATTCTGAATGTCCATTTAATATATCACTCTGTTGGCCATCTTCTCAACTCCATAAAATTATAATATCATTTTCCATTTTGAAATTAATTAAACCAATCAACAAGAAATCTTTATTTTCAAACTTTACCGAAACTCACAACATTAAAACAACCTTGCCAAATTCACATAAAAAACCAATCCAAAATTTTCAGCTAAATATATCAAAAACTCCGATCAATAAAAATTCGATATAACTCGACAAAAATTACACTGATTGCGTCTGTGTGCGCATACAAACACAAACGCCATCTCTGAATCCAACGCGTCAGGATTGACCAGTAATATATCGACATATTACTGATTTATAGTCTTCAAGCTCTCTTTTTTTTATAAATTTAACGGAAAAAATAATCAGTGGTGAAATTGGAAAAAAAAGTTCTTATAATACTATTGTTTTTATTTATGATACTTCAAATATTGCTGTAGTCTGTATTAACGCAACAATATCCAGTTTTATCCACCAATTTATTTAGTAAATAATAAACTGTAAATTAGTATTATTTCTATCTGTTACATTTTTGATATCCGCGTTGTATCACTGTCACTGCCAGACTATGTAATTATTGTCATAAATAAAATAAATTCAGTTATTTTTTTCTAACAATTGAAAAAGCTGCAAAGCTGTGAAATTTGTCAATTTTTCAAAGGTGCCAAAAATAAATTAGCCGAGGGCGTCGACAACCCAGTTATGCCTCTGATTTATTTAAACAATAATTTAATCTTTTAATTAAATCGTTGATTTTTAATAATGTAGTTTGATACCAGTAATTTACCCCAAAATCGGGAAAATAAAACTTCAAAAATAATGAAGGCTAAAAAATAAATAAATAACTAAATCTTATGCTTTTTATATCGATTGATACACAAATTAATATCAAGGCAAACAAATATAGTTTAGGATAATAGTGGTCAATCCTCAGGTTAATTATCGCGTCTGTGCGCGCGTTGTTTTGAAGTTGTGCGCACACAGACGTGGCCAATGTATTTTGAATTTCTCTTCGATTTGGTAAAAATGGATTGTGTTTTGGAAGTTAATTGTTTTTGGTTTTGGAGTAGTAGAGTTTTGTTTAAAAAGTACTTCTGTTGCGAATCTTTGGAAAATAAATATTTTGAATGTTATTTTCTTGGTTTCTTTTTAAACGGTTATAATGACTTGAAGAATGATGATCGAAAAACTACTTTTTCTCTGGATATTAGTTTATGTCAAGGTCAATATGCAATGGAAGCTGTGTGTCATGCTGACAAAATTAGATACAAAGGCTTAACAGATCCATCAGTTCTCCACACTGCCAAGGATTTAATGATTTAAATGATTCCCGATAAAGATGCTGGAACTTTAACTATTATCCACACTGGAATCGGATAATAAAGGAAAATTTGTTTAACTGTTTAAGAACGACTGCAAAATCCGGAAAGCATTTCAGGCTGGAGCTGATATTTCAATGATAGGAACAATTTGGTATAGAGTTCTACTCATTTCTATAGCTAAAATAGTTCCATGATTCTTATTTTAAACGTTATTCATTAAATATAAATTCAAATAGTAGAAATTAAAATAATTCTACAAATATGTTTATAAAATTTAATAAAAAAAAATTTTTATTCTATCGAATATCAGTCTGATATTTAATACTTAAATAACTAAATTAAATATTTATGGGCTTTCTTCAATTATTAGTAAAACAAAAATAAGATATCCTGATTGTAAGACATAATAGAAGATTTGCAATTTTATTTATGTATTATAAATATATTAATTATTTTATATATGTATATAATTGTATATATAATTACTTCATTAAAGTAAAACAATTCTGTAATGCTTAACACGTTGACTAACACGTTAATTATCTGTGACCAACGCTTGTCTTCTTAGAAGGTCGGTCGTAGTCACTCGTGGCTGGAGCTAGTATATATGTTGCTTAATGATTAAAACAAGGTATTTGCATTGACATTTTTTAACAATATAAACAATTTCTACTTTGGCTCCAGGAAAAAACATGTTTGATAATTGTTTCGACCAGTCAGAATGACTTCTCCCTCTGACTGGCGGTGACGATTTCGGCATCGCGCCTGTGTACGCGTTATTACACCAAACACCACTGAGAACCGTTTCCTATAATAAAACAAAAAAATCAATATTCTTACATTATAGAAACATACATACTTACTTTGATTTCACGTTGATGTTCTCATTTATAGCTCAATGAGATACATCTTATATTATAGAAATCTGAAAAGTGGAAGGGAAATTAAAAAATGCACACAAGCACAACACATAATAAAAAACACATACAAACTTTTGATTCGTAGAAATGTAACGATGAGATACGTTTCTATAATAATTCTATTTTAGACAATTTTTAGAAAAAAAAAGATGGTTGAAAATTTTTAAAATTATATTTTAATGAAAATATCAAGAGCAGATGAATTTGGTTCAATATCTTTTTACTCCAAATTTGATTTCCTTTAAGAATCCCCTCATATTGAGCTCAGAAAAAAAATTACAAAAATTAAAAAAATTATTCTAATCAGCGATTTTTCCCAAAATGTTTTAAAAAAAATACATTGATTTATTTATTTAATTAATTATAATTAAAAATATATCGGACTCACATTTTTTCGAAATAATTCCATGATAAATGTCATAAAATTCCTAAAAAACCCTGAAAATTAATTAAAAATAATTTATAATTATATTGTTGATTAAAAGTAATATTTAAGAACTTGAATAATGATCTCATATCTATATGAATCAAAATTCAAGTCTTAAAATTTACTTAAAATTTAATATCTTACCTGAAAGCCATTTGTAAAATGGCTAAAATAAATTTCCAAATAAATTTCAAATTCATGGTAATGTAAATAATAATGTACAGTAAATGTGATGATGAGTAAATCGGTGAGTGAATCGGTGAGAGAAATCTACACGCCAACCACCACTATAGAGAATGTATCTCAGTGGTGTTTGGTGTATTAAAAATGGTTTTCGTGTTGGTATGCGCACACAGACGCAAGGAATGGGTATGTTTTTTATTTTTATTTGTAAAATTGATTTTTTGGTTGAAAATTGTAGTTGAATTCTGGAGCTGGAGAGTTTTACCAAGAAGATTTTTTTGGAATTTTTGAATTTGAAATTTAGTATGTAAAAAAAATGATGGAACAATTGACTTTGAGGGGATCACTTACTGGTTATGATGGACCTATTACACAGATTGCAACTAACCCAATCTATCCAAAAAATCTAAATCTTTGATTATTTGATTATAAATCTTTGATTATTTGGGATGGATTTGAAAGTTATGTCAAGTTATTATGTTAAGTGATGGTCAATTTGGATTGTCTGGATCATGGGACGGAACTTTAATGTTATGAGATTTATCTGAAGGAAGACATTTATACACTTTAGAAAGAGGTGATATTATCAATGAACTTCCCAAATCTTCTCACCAAATAGATATTGGCTATGTGCTGCAGCTGGCTCGTCTATCAAGATTTGGGAATTGGAAAATAAAGTTTCGGTTGGAAATTTGAAAGCTGAAGTTATTGATAATAAATCAAAAGCAACTGCGGAAGTCACTTGCTTATCGTGGTCAAAATATGGTCAAACTCAAGCGCAGGTTTTGTGGACATAAACAGATGTTAAACAAAAATAAAAACTGCCTTGTGATACATTTTGACTTGATACAGATAATCAGTATGTATATATAAATAAATTACATCCCTCTTAAATTCATTCCGTTATAAGCAGGAAAATAGATACAATACTAAATATATGAACACATACTTATTGGTGACATTCAATCAGAATACAAACAGCAGGCAAATATTGATTAAATTACTCGTTGGTGTATTTTTTGACAATAACAAAAGATGTCACGTGAATGTGACGTACATAGTGACTGCTTATAACAGATTCAATTTGGATATGATGTAATATAATTAAATTAGTCTTAGTTGTCAATATAATATAATTTTTGAATTTATTTTATAAATGGATATGAAAGTGACAAATTTTCCCTAGCCTGATTAACCAAGAATTTTGTAAGTTGTAATTTCAAAATGCGTAGCACAATGGGTAAAAATTATTAATTTGGATTATCGGTAACTTTTTTGTCAAACTTGTTGTAATTAATTTAATATGAAGTTTTGCATAGCCAAATAATTGATAACGCTTGTAAATCTAGAGAAACAGAAAGTATGTTTTGAAAAAAAACTATGGAATAATATTCTCGCATTTAAATCATTTATGACAATTACTATCATCTTTATCCCACCGGTCAATATAATAACATTTCTTTAAGCACCACAAATTTTATCACCACGGTTGAGTGACCTTTAACCATAGCATTTGCAGTTGTGGTAAACTATAGAAAACTGACTATTGACGCAATTGGCTATGAACATTCTACTTCGTTGGATGGTATTACATTACAATGTTATCTCTAGGGTATCAAGTGTTTATCTGCTGATTGGATTGAACAGAGGTTTTCCTTAGGATGACTTACCAAATTAAGTTGTTAGGTGTCATTTTATCAGTATAATGACAAAAAAGTGAAAATTTCATTATAAACCCATTAAAACATTGAAATGTATTTCTAAAAATGATGGATAATAAAATTAAAATCCTCAATTCATATTTCATGAAATAATTTCCCTTCTTAATTCATAAGATTAAAATTGGTTTCCCCATGTTTTAATCCAGCAGTGTAAAAACAGTTTACATTTAGCAAATGATCCCAAATTACAATTGGAAACTAAATTCAACCACAAAATACTTAGGAAATCTGATAAATTCTCATGCATGCAACAATATGTTAAATTAAAACAAAATAAATTTAATTAAAATTAAAATGAAAAGAAAAAGTTTAATTAATTTGCATCATTGACCGTTGGGGGAGGGAGATTGGTAATTCGGGCCAGAAAGCAAATATATCAAATTCAAAACTTAAATTAAAACAACTGTTAGTTTTAAATGGAATCCAATAAAACAATTATAATTTTTAATTTGCTTTTTATCAAAAATTGTTTTGCTTTTGTATTTAACAAATGTTTTAATTTTAATTTTAGTTTTTGTTTGAATTTTATCGCGGCTTGTTTTGTTTGAAACACAACTGAAAACTCAGATTTAAATAAATAATATTTTTTTAATGGATATAATTTTTTTTTATTTGCAAATTTATTCATTTAATTCTTATTGGTCGTTTTTTAAAAAAATCGGGTCTTATTATTAATATATTTATTAACAAATATACTACTTTATTTAAAACAAATATGAAATGATCTTAAATTTATATAGAAATTAGATTATTCAGATTTATATTTTTTTACAAAATTGGCAAAATAGCGACAGTAAATAGCAGTAAAGAAAATAATTCATTTTACCATGTTATTTTTATATATTTGTTTATATATACATTATTAAATTTGTTAATTATAAACACAAATTTTACAGATTTACTCGAATTAAAACAAATCCGAGTATTATAAAATTAAAATGAACTGCCACTTAAATATTCAAGTTTGTCTCATTAAAACAAATTTAATGAAGGTCATTAAAAATAATGTTCTCAGTAAATACTGGTTTCAATTTATTTAAACAAATATTCAAGTTTAAAACTTTAATTTAGCTTATAGTTTCTGATTTATCAACAGCCATTGAAACGGCTCGAATGAAATTGGAAATTTGAGTATTTCATGCTGGCACTAAAAGATTCGAGAACGAATTTTGCAGACTGCACTTAGACTTTTAATTCAAGGAAAATTTAACAGAATTTTCTAGCAGGGGAAATCATTTGGCATATTATGCATCAATTAAAACACAAAAATAAAACACATCCGATTAAATATATATTTTTAAAGAAAATTTTTAAAAGTGATAATTGTATTTTGTTAAAAAGATTTTTTAAATCTACATTTTATTTTACATGAACAAATTTTTTGATCATTTTATTTGTCGAAACATTCGGGAAAATCGTATTAAAATCGCTATTTGAGTTTCCTTATGATATCTCAAAACTAATTAGAATACCATCAGTCAATCGTCGACATCGTTGAAGTATACGAACATAAAAACCCATTGAAAAATTTCCATCAAATCTCAAGTGGGTAGATATTTTTCCTATATAGATAAAAAATTATGTTTTTGATGACAGATTTTTTCCAGTTTCATTTTTATTATCTTGGTCTATTTTCAAATTAAAAATTACATAATGAGAAATTAATCAACTTTAAAATATTTTAAACTCAAACTTGCTAATATCATTTATTGTGCAATTTTTTGAATATTAGTTTAACCCTTTGACCACTGTCGGGACATATGTCCCAGTCAAATTTAAAAAAATTTTAGATGCCTTATTCTCTGTGCTATTACAACCAACGCTTGTCTCACTTGTGTTTAAAGTATTTTCGACTAGTTTCGTCTATACTCGTTAATATACGTTCTGTCGGCTAGCAAACGTAACATTTTATTTCATTCAAATTTGTAATATAGGAAAAATTTGAAATCAACATTACACTTTTTAAACAAGCTATATAGCTGATTTCTATCGTTAAAGTTACAGAAATTTCATTTTTTAAAATTCTTCTTCAAAGGGTTAAGCAATATTATTGATACAAATACATACATACATATTTCACTTTATTGCACACACAAACATTCCTGCACCAGTCACCATAAATATAGCGACTTCATTAAAGATTGTTTATTATAAATTATTTTTGCCACTTTACACCACTATTAATAATAATAATAATAATAATAATAATTATTATTATTATTATTATTATTATGAATTAGTAATTTATTTTACAAATAAATTTTATTTCCAAAATTTGGCACTTTAATTAACAATAAACTAAACCGAAAAAATTTAATAAGATTTTCTAAATTGATAATTGGGGTGTTTTATTTGTTTCAGACATCGTTGGAGAATTCATAATTTATAATGAGATTTTAACTAATCTGAAAAATTTGTTTTACTTCATCAGATATTGAATTTTTAATATAAAAGTGAGCTTTTTTCCCTATCTGCAAACAATTCGATGGGAAATTCCTATTAATAATGAGTATTATTAATTAATTTTAATACAATTTTCATTTTGTTATCAATTAAATTTTTTTTAAAAATTAAAAAATTTTAATATCAAATAAAAATATTTTCTTGAAAATTATTATTATTATTTTAATTAGTTAATTAGTTTAATAATAATAATAATTGAACTTTTTTTACAAATTATCTTTTTTGAATCGGAAAATATTTATACTTAAATGATCCAAAAATAAATGGAAAACGAATTAAAGCAGTGCGTTAAATGGAATCATATTTAAATTTAAACATTAGCTATAATTGAATCGAAAATAAAAATAATTTACTAATTAAAACAAATGAGAAATAATTTTAATGTTTATTTTTATTTTATTGGCATTGAAAATATTTTATAATTATTTACGGATCAGTGTGTTACACAATTTTGGAAATTGATTAATTCAATATTAAATAATAATTATAAATTATTATTATATTGTAAATTATAATATTATATAATAACTTTGAAGCTTGAATATTTTGGTTAATTTTGTTCAAATTTGTTTTATTAGGTATTATTAAATTTTACGCATTATTATTAATTGAATTAATTGTATATATTATTAATTTAAGCACTTAATAAAACATTCATTGAGATCAATAAATGTAGTGACTTTATGATGCTTTTAATTTTTCTAAATTGAAATGTTTTATTAAATTTAATTGAGTTTAAGGTAGACCAGAAAAACATTTGATAAAATTTATTTTATTGTATAACCTACTCTTAATACCATTCCCTGGGCGGTTTTGGAGTTTTTTCAAACTGGAGTATTGTTACTAAAAATACATACATGACTTTCCACAAATAGATGCAAATCGAACGTTTAACATTTAATAAATATAATTGGTCAGATCAGTCGTTTAGAAATATTATCCAATAAAATATTGCTGATTGCAAATATAAAAATTTAATAAATAGAATTTAATAAAAATATTTGTGTTATAGGATAATTGAACAAAAATATTCTTAATTATAACTTAACAGCAAATCCTTTATTAAAGGTTTGCTAACCAATCAAGTTAGGCCTATTTATTAGGCATTATATTATAAATTAATTTTATTGGTTATTAATGTTAATGATTTCCATTAATTATAACAGAGAATAAATATATATATATATATATATATATATATATATATATATATATATATATATATATATATATATAACAAAGATTACTAATAAAAGTTAAATCATTCACTATTATACAAAATATTTGATGTATAAAAACTAGATTCAAATTTTGAACATGTTTTTTCAATTGAGATAATTCTATTATTTTAACTGTTTCATTGATGCATAATTAAATATTATGGTCACGCCAAATGATTATTAATTTTATTATTATTTTCATTGCTATTATTATTATTATTATTATTATTATTATTATTATTATTATTATTATTATTATTATCATCATTATTATTATTATTATTATTATTATTATTATTATTATTATTATTATTATTATTAAAATAGGTGGGAGTTATTATTAGAATATTAACTAAATTTTGTTTTTGATTATAACTTGAAATTTTGATATCTTCTAATTATGAATACTTTTGATTCTTCACTAATTATCTTGTAAGGAGAACTTGTAAATTTGTCTGATAAAAGAGCAAAGTTGAAAGAATGGCAATCTAATTATTTTGTATCCCATTGATGAATTGTCTATATAATTATTTATTAAATTCAAATATTTGCTTTTATTTTAAGATATTTATTTTCATGTTGATTTCTTGACCTAATTTTCCAGCCACTTACAACATTTTTGAGTTTGAATGTTCGACATGTTTCCATCCAGATGGTGAGAAGAAAATTTGCATTAATTCAAATAACTTCACCAAAGTTCCTCGGCTTGGAATTGGTTATGATTTTGGGTATGGGTCAATTAATGACACTGAAGAGAT
The DNA here is from genome assembly GCA_959609185.1 of Schmidtea polychroa. Lineage (NCBI taxonomy): Eukaryota > Metazoa > Platyhelminthes > Tricladida > Dugesiidae > Schmidtea > Schmidtea polychroa. The sequence goes on from CAUHTR010007988.1 coordinate 50,342, forward strand.
GTGTAGGTTAGCTTTGTCAGTTTTGTGATAATGTTTTATTTTTAATTTTTATATATAAACAAAAATTTAAAAAGAAAAATCACAGAAAATAGCAGTTCTATCCATGGTTTTCAAAATCAAGCAAAATATTTAATAACAATTAAATAAACAAATTTATTAGTCTACAGAAGTTTAGATTTTGTGTGAAAGCAGTGGAGATATAGATCATGTTACAGATCATCATTCTATATATACCAGAGCTTCTTAAACCTTTTCCATTCACGACCCCATTTATGATTGTGAGTTTCTTTGCGACCCCAGATAAATATAAAATAAAAATATATAAATATTTTGTGATGATTTATTGATTATGTAACAATATACATTTGAAAAAATATAGTTTTAGAATTTGTTTAGAAACATACAAAAATATAAAGTAAAAAGTTGTAAAATTGTATTTATTATAGTTACAAAAAAACGCCCTATTTTTCATCACAACTGCATTTTTTGCAATAACATAAATAAAAGAGAATATTGAGCAAAATATATCGTTGCTGGTACATGTTTCTTTTAATGAGACGGATGTGGTTGCTATTTACTGCATAACAAATTAATTATTGTTATAATTTCACAAAATTATATGTGGTGTTGAATGGCAGAAAAATATTTAATGCCATATCAGAGATTGTGGGAAATTCAGTTCTAGTTCCGATCCATAATTCAGTCAAGGGCTTTTTTTGGATAATCCAGTTTTAAGTCCGAGTCACGCGAAAGCTCAGCAAATTCTACTTGAGCATTATATACAGCAGGTGATCAATTTCACTCTAGCCAATCAAATATGGTTTATGAACCCAAGTTAACTTTTGAAATCAATATTTGATATAAAATATTTACGAGACTGTATATGATAATTTTTGCGATAAAAGTTTTACAATGAATATTTTTTGATTATAAAATTATCGATATTAGAAAACATTTCGAACGAATCCTTTACTACTAATACTCTACTTTTCCAAATGTCGATCTTAATAGAACTTTCAATTTTATCATTCGAAGTAAAAATATTGCAATTTTTTTCCTTGAAGAGGCAAGTTGAGATCGTTTAATTTCTCATAAATATCTGACAAATAACAGTTTGGGTAGCAAGATTACATTTTTGTTCGGTTAAAAATATTTCAATTTCGTTCTTTAATAACAAAATAATCTTCTTAAAGTTTGACCTCTTGATATCCATCTTACTTTTTAATCGCTTTTCACCATCTGTGCATAATCCACAGCAATTTTTTCATTCTAAACATTCCGTTTTTAAAAATTTATCAACTTTACAATATATGTTTTTCCCTCTAGTATGGTCTTTCAAAGGACGACAAAATAATAATTCTTCTTCAGTTGTTTCGTCCAACCTAATGGTCAGAAAAAAGTATTTACTGTAATTTAGACTGATGATAAATCCTTGAATTCAAATCACAATGCTGAAAATGCATTAGAATTAGAACAATAAGTTATGAATGAGGTTCAACCAAATATGATATTAGAGGAAGAGCAGATATCAAATATAGTCCAAGGTTTGGCAACCTATGGCACGTGGTGGAGTTATCAATGACATTTTATTTTGTTTGTTTTTCAATTAAATATATTTAAAAAATAATTTTGGGATCAAATTATTTTCATATAGAATTGTATTATTTAATATGACAAACATATACCATCACTTATTTGTAAAACGCTGAATCAATTGGCAGAGTGGGTTGGCACACCACAGCTAAAAGGTTGCCACCCCCTGATCTAGTCTATGAAAATAATACTCATTAAAAAATTACCAAATCTCTGTTATTGAATTAAAAATAGTTAAGAAACTCTTATTTGTGTGACTTTTAATACATTTTATTTTTATGATATTGTTTTAATTTTACTTCCCCCTCATTCAGTATCAATTAATATAAAAGTGAGTCCGAATCACTTGAAATTAATCGAATAATAAAATTGAATCAAATCTAATTAATATTTCACAATAAATAAAATTATTATTGTTTTTTAAACTAATAATATCTTAATTTCCTTTATTTTCATTTATAAGTTTATTAATTCAAACAAAAAAGCATTTAATTAGTCGACTTGGAAAGCACACGCCAAATGGCGCTATAATATTTAAAGACAATCATTAGTGAAAACAAATGAAAGAAAAAGAAAATTGATTTAACTTAAAAGTTTGATAGAAATTAGAATGTTAAATTACCTAATTAATAATTATCGTGAATGATTTAATTCGTGTGCGTATGTTATATATTTCATGTTCATTATTACATATTGGTCTTCGATCCTAAAGAGACAAATATTTGAACTGTTATGTCATAAAATAGATTTTAAAATTTACCAGATTTTGAATTATTTAACAAATCTTAAAATTTTAGAGGCACTATTGGAAAGACATAGCAATTGTAAAGACAGAAGTTGTATGTAATGTAATTCTAATTAATCTTTTATTGTTACCACCTCCCTACAGCAAAAAATGGAAGAAAACAAAATTCGTGTAATAAAACATTTACTATAGAAATCAGAAAACCAAATAAAGAAAATTGACAAAAAAAGAATATTTGGAATTTGTTTAGAACAGAGATTCTAAACTCAATATAAGCTGCAAGTAAAATCTTTTATCTTATTCACTATTGGTCATTTTCGTTTTTTCAATCAATATTTTGAGTATGTTTTTGAAATATTGATCTGTAATTGTCTAAAAGTGTGATTCTCAACTTGTGTGCTGCGAGGTTAGAAAATATTTAAAATAAGGGATATAGATAAAAATGAATTAGAATTACATTACATACAACGTTTATGCAATAAAAATTGTTTTAAGTCTTTCCGGGTGTACCTGAAACATTTAGGATTTATTTAGTATGGCACAAGCAAAATAAAGTTGGAAATCACTTGTCTAAAATGAAATGAGGATATAAACTAAAATTGTAAATATTTAGAAGGGGGTCACAACAAAATCAAGCCCTACTATGGAATAAATATTTCTATTCAAAATACGGCACTTATTACATCAATTTTCCTGTGGGTTTGAGAAGACTCATAAAAAAGTTTAATAATGATTAAAAAGACATAAAAACAGCAATAACCCACGATTCAGTGATTGTCTCACGAATAATTGATGTAACCCATTAAAGTCGAAATGAATCATATGAAATTTCCAGTGGATTCCATGAAATGAAGCGAACAAATCCAGGGCGATTGACAATCAACATAAACGGCGTGGCGGGATAATGTCACACTGACTGTACAACATTCCCCAGGACCAAATTTTGCAAGTGTCGGGTTACTTGACAGGCAGATGATAGTAAATTTTACTTCATTAAATTTCTCTCTACCCATAGGAAATCACCATTAAAATGTTATAAAAAATTTTACAAAAACCTTTAAATAATTTCCTTGATATTTTATGCTGACAGAAAGGTTAGCACAACGAAGACAAGTTAATTTAACTCGGGAAATTATTATTATTTTTTATTATTATTATTTTTATTATTATTTTTATTATTATTATTATTATTTTATTATTATTTTTATTATTATTTTTATTATTATTTTTATTATTATTTTTATTATTATTTTTATTATTATTTTTATTATTATTTTTATTATTATTTTTATTATTATTTTTATTATTATTATTTTTATTATTAACGATATAATTTATTTAATATGTAAATAAATTAAAAATCTTTGACAAATTGAACAGTAAAGTAATGATAAATTTGTTCAGTAATTTCTTTTTACGTAATGGACAAATTTACAATTTTAATCTTTTAATAATATAATATATTCACTGTCATTGAAACTTCTAATTGGCATTTAATTTTCATTTTTGTCATTTTTAAACAAAATAAGTTATTAGTAATAAATTGAACGAAAAACAATACTCGGCAGAAAATTCATGTTAAATAAATAATATTAATAATTTATAGTCCAGAATTATTATTATAATGATTATTATTATTATTATTATTATTATTATTATTATTATTATTATTATTATTATTATTATTATTATTATTATTATTATTATTATTATTATTATTATTATTATTATTATTATTATTATTATTATTATTATTATTATTATTATTATTATTATTATTATTATTATTATTATTAACATTATTTTTTTTATATAGCATTCAATTTCTGGTGCGTTAACGGATGCTTATTTCACACTTAACCTGCCATTGTTTATAGTGTTAGGAAGAACACATCAGAACAACTTATAGGCAATTTATAGGCAACTTATAGACAACTTACAGACAACTTACAGACAACTTACAGGATTAGAATGTTGATAGTAAATGATTAAGTAAACATTGTAATCATTACTGTCGAGTTGCGAGATATAAATGACAAATTTTCAAGAAATTGTAAAAAAGATTAGAAAATAAATTGTGTATTAGGATATAGCTATAGATGAACTCGGTGACATAAAATGTAATATATTGAACTTGTAATATATTTTGTCAATCAAAATCACTAGAGAGGTCTATGTTGATAACGTATTACTACACTTGAAAGGTTTTTTCTTTTCCTTAGTTATGGTGAACTGAAATTCACAACGAATATTTCAAGAAGAGACCTTAGGTCATCAATTTGACTTGTCAAAAATTGAGCGGAATTTCTTGAAGAAATTGACATCTTAGAAGATGGTCATTCGTACTCCAAATTCTAATTGTAGAATGGTTCTTCGAATGTCAAATAATGGCTAATGAGTAAGAAGGTCCGTGGACAGTTTCATTAACCAGAGGTCGAATGACAATAATATAGATGGGATATATTCATTTGGTATAGCCTATCAATCAGGCAATGCAAATTCCAACAATGTTTCCTCATAGGCTACGTATCAATTTAATGGAAACCCGACGGAGACATTCACATTTGTTTTACTAGATTTGATTTATTATAAATTGTTTATTTTCAATGAAATATCAACAAAGCAAATTTTAAGAAGTCTATATAGTATAATTAAATATAATTCATACACACAATGGGAGTAGGAAAAAGTACTACTAATAATAATAATATTTTGTGATGTAAATAAGTTCAAAAATATTCCAAGTACTTTTCCCACCCCCATTGTGTGTATGATTTATATTTAAATTAACTATATAGACTTTGTATAATAATTATACTATATAGAATATATGTGTGTAATTAATTTAGTTATATTGTCATGACCTAATTAATATATAGACTGTCCTGGAGGTGACACATGTTTTTAGTTGATTGGCCTACATAAATACTTAGAAAAATCGATAAAATCAGTTGAATTTCATAAAAACTTGGAAAAACTTTGTAAAAAACCATGGGAATTAATAAATATTCAAAAAATTTGACTTGACCTACATATTTTTGACTTGACCTTACATCATTTTTAGCTTAAAAATTTTTTGCTCGGGGGGGGGGGGTAGGGGGTATGGGTAGGGCTATGTCCTGGAGATGACATATCCTACTACTGTCACCATCAATTATGTCCAATTCAGAAGAGTAATACCAACAATTATGTCAACAAAACCACAATAATGACTATAATAATCCACCTACTGATATTTGCAATTATTCAGAAGCGTTACCGATATATTTCGATATTTTTCCTCTCATCAACATCATCTAGGATAAAATTAACTATAAATATTATAGATTTAATAAACAAATTACAAAATTTTAATATTTAATAAATTTTTCAATTTAATATAAATAATTAATTTTAAATAATTAAACTAATTTTAAAAATTTTATTTAAAAACTTTTCAAATGTCATTATAATTAATTTGTATTTTACTTTTTAATTTTAGCAATGAATCAATAAATTTTTCAAAAATATTTTAATAAACCAAATTCTTTAATTTTAAATGAAATATTTATATAAAAATTTGCATAAAATAAAAGTTGTATATAAAAGTTAATTATTATAATATTTGTTTAAATGTTAACAATTTCAAATATTATTTGTGCCATTAATGACAAAATATATCGCATACATTATTAATATTATTATTATTATTATTATTATTATTATTATTATTATTATTATTATTATTATTATTATTATTATTATTATTATTATTATTATTATTATTATTATTATTATTATTATAGCAATAAATGAGAATTTCTAAATAAAAAATATTTATAAATGGTTCACTGATTATATAAAAGCTCAAAATGATTGGACGCCATCCCAAATATTGGTAAAAATATTTCCCATAAATGTCCTAATGCAAATGAGTGATAAAATATTTTATCCCAGTCCCATTTCAGGCAAAACAATAACATGGAAATAGCATTTAGATTTTCCAATAATTCTCCATAACCACTGAAGAGTAAATTAAGGAACATTTTGCCAGATTTATATTTTCAATTCTTCTTTTATTTTTTGATTAGTTTACTCACACAGAAATTCTGGCTGATTGTGATTGTGTTTTCCCTTTTTCATTAAATGGCGACTGGGAAAATCTAGGAATTTTCTATTAATATTTTAATTGATAAATCAAATCTTTCGATTTTTGATCTCAAGTGGCTGAGTTCAATTATGACAAAATACTGATCAGTGCTTTCTATTCATTGGTATTTCATTAATAATAATAATAATAATAATAATAATAATAATAATAATAATAATAATAATAATAATAATAATAATAATAATAATAATAATAATAATAATAATAATAATCATAATAATAATAATAATAATAATAATAAATAATAATAATATATAATAATAATAATAATAATATATAATAATAATAATAATATACTAATAATATAATAATAATAATAATAATAATAATAATATAATAATAATAATAATAATACCAATTTGCAAATCTCAATAGTAGATTAGTTTCGAGCTTTTGGCTCTCATCAGTACTATGCAGGAGACGCAAAGATTTCTCTTCGCGCAGGTAAGTATACAATATTGCTGATTGAACTCTATTGCATACTTTCCAAGGTACACTGGAAATCACATCACTTGCAAATTAACTTGGTCACAGAAAAAAATCTGTAAACTTTTGAACATGGCGTTTGAAAAATCATAATCACCTCTGTAGACTAAATAATTAGTCGATACACAGAAACTGTTTACAAGTGCATCCGATTACCTTTAGCATTTTTAACTTATAAAGTAATGATTTATTAGTTAGTTAATTATTTGAACATTCACAAAGAAACCTTTGGTTTAAACCACTGGCCAAGTCATTGTTGACAATATTTGATACTTCTATTTTTCCTGAGGGGTCTAACAATTACTGAGCAAGCCTTATCAAAGGGAAGCCACTGGAAAAAAGAAGTGAAGAGGTCACCATAAAAANATTGAAATAGTAAGCCTATGGTCAGGTCGTTAGTTGTTAACATTTCAATTCACTGACAAACCCAATAATGTTAATAGACCATTTCCAAATTGATTCTGCTATAACTAATTACAAAGAGTCAAATTCGTGAGAAATATTAAATTAGATTAGTAAGTTGGAAATAAATTGGATGAGAGTTCACAAGAGTATTTAATTATATCCGGATATATTTAATGAATTTAATGGAGGCCAAAATGCGTATATGTGCATGAATTAATCACTATTCATATTTTGTAACTTCTAGCAGATTCAATTTATAAATGGTGTATTTATATAACTATTTATACAACTATTATGCAATTATTTAATATCAAACAGAAATATATTATTTATTTGCTTAAAAATTGTAATACAAATGAAAACAAAATTTCTAAATATATACATTTTGAATCTAAAACGATGAATTCCGGATCTTTAAGGGATAATGCAAGGAGCTTCTATGTTGAAGGTAAATTAATCATAATGAATCCTTTTTATAATTTTTTTCCTTTTGACTTTTGTCCGTTTATTGCCTTTGTAATTCTTTTAAAATTTCAAAAAATATATCAACGACTAAATAAAAAAAATATATTGAAATTTTTTTTTGTTTTCTATACCATTGAAGTAGTTTGTCTGATAAAAATTAAGTCCAGAAAACGAATTTTCTTTTTTTAAATTTTCTTTATTTGTAAATTGTTAGGAGATTATATCGGATTAAGGGAAATTTGTTATTATTGATTTTTATAATTACTGAAAAAGGGAAAAGAAATTCTCAGTGCTTTTCGATAAAAATCAATAAGACTAAGCTGATGGACTGTGTAATTAAAAGCTGGCTTTCTCAAGTATATATATTTGGTAAGTTATTATAACATATATTATTAAGAAATTGGGGTTGTTTCATTGTAACAATTCTAATAATTATCAGAATTATTAGTAGGTGATATAAACGATTTTCATTGGCTAATTGTTTTGCGGAAGTTCTATTATGAATAGATTATCAAAAAAAGCTGATAATGCTATTTAAAGGTTTAAAATGAATACTAATTAATTATTAGTCATTGCTTATTATTTTTATATAAATGTTTCCACGTTTTTTTATATAATATAAAGTGGTTTTTAGGAAAGAATTATGAGTTTTGATTTATACACTGCTTGGACATTAAAATAACTAATTGCTTTCGTTAGGAAAATACTTCACTGATTAAAACAATGATTAAAAAAGATTAAAAATTAAAAATAAACTATTTGTTATATTTAGTAAATTAATTGTTATAATAATTGTATATTCTATCGAAAGAAGTCTCGGAGATTTGTCTTTGTAAATAATTTTTATGAATGTATGTAAACATATTACGTTTGGTCATTTTTTCTGAAAACGTATTGCATGCAATAAAACTATTAGAAATAAGTAAGTAAGTAAAGGAAATGTATATTTTTGTGAAAAGGTTGTGAAACATTAATCTAGAATTTTTAAAAATCTATGTATTCAAAATTGACTCAAGTTGCTGAACAGCATTTTAATAAAACAAATATTTTTCTGTAAAAAAAAGAATTTTATAAAAATTATAGTGGAGATATAAGAAAAAAATTTAACATCTAGAAATGATCAACATTTACAGAAAGAATTGATGTACAAATGTACTTGTAACAAAACTATGATTACATAATTCTGTGATATTTCCAAACAAAACTGAATATATTACATAATAGCAATTTTATTCGCATATAATTAGCGTTAATCCACCCATTTTGTCAACATTTTATGGACATTTTATTTTTACACTTTCAGCGAATATCAAAAAATAAAATGCTTATAAAACAAAACTTTTTCAAAATTTTGAATATGTATTTATTATATTTTATTAAATATTTATTGAATATTACAATTATTTGTACTCAGTCAGTCTTTTTGTAGTAAGCTGCATTCTCTTTTGATATATATATATATATATATATATATATATATATATATATATATATATCTATATATATATATATATATTTAATATATATATATATATATATATATATATATATATTATATTATAATATATATATATTATATAGATATATATATATATATATATATTATATATATATATATATATATATATATATATATATATATATATATATATTTATTTTTCATTAATTTCTTGAAAATTAATTTTTGTACTACCCACATAGAAATGAAAATTATAAATTAAAATAAAAAAACTGTTTCAAATTTATTCCTAAGTTAGGGAGTGAAAACCATATATAATTAAAAATTATCTTAAGTACAATTTATAGCAGAGAATTACAGATGTTTATTTCTCAATGTAAGATGAAAATTTTTAATTATTAATTTTTAAAAATTAAATAAAATGTGAAATAAAAAAAAATTAACATAAAATAAAGTACATAAAATTTTTTAAATTATTTAGTAAAAATAAAAATTTTATTAAAGGTTAAAAAAAAGTAATTAAAAAATAAATTTTAATGAAATACTTTTTTAATTTATAAATTTACGGATTAATTGAAAACCTCCCATACAAAAGTACCTTTTTAAATAAAAAATCATGAATATATCTCTTAGAAATCAGAGTTCTTTATGGAATTAGAGAAAATTTTACTCCTTAAAGAGCAAATTATCAAGAATTAATTCATAAAATTGATAGTATAAAATAAATTTTAAAAAAAAATTTAAAAAAAAATTTTTTGTTGCAATTGTATTTTCATGGTTAATTCATTTTTACCTGTGTCACAAAATAGGTGTAAACAGAATTAAAATTTATAGTGTCATTCGATGGCGGTATTTAGAATCAAAATTTAATATTTCCTTATTACATTCTACCTTGTTTGATTCTTTTTATAAGCAATATTTAAATAATACATGTCTCACTACACTATATACCAGGGGTGGGCAAGTGCGGCTCTTTGATGAGCCATGTGGCTCTCTAGGACCTCATGCGTGCCCACCCCTGGTATAAATAATTGTAAAACTAATCTAAACGTTCTTGCTAAAAATGTATAATGGAAGCTGGGAAGTTGTTATTTGTACTAAAACTTTATAGAATATTATATCAGGGATTAATAATTGAAATGCTCTACGTACTGCATATGATAGCTGATACCCCTCTGAGGGAGCATGCATTTCAGTAATAATAATGTTAGGGATAAGCCTTTTGCCTGAAATATATAAAGTAATAAAATATTACCAAAAATAGATTTATTGTAATAAAAGAAATAAAATAATAATTAAAATAAAGATATACCCCGATAAATTACTAAAATATAAAATTAGTCTATCTTTAGTAATTGTGAGCTGGGATGACCCTATAAATAGTATTTTAATTGGTACCGAATATAAAAATAATATTTTAAAGATAGTATAAATACTTTTTCGAAAACGGAACAGGGGCCGATCATGGCCGTATTAATAAGTTTGAGCGCCCTGGGCTAAATAAAATTTTGCACCCCTACATACTTTTATTATAAAAATTCAATTTTATTTTTAAATTGGTTTTAAATGTGATTAAATAATTATGTATAAAGTATTTTTTTTCTTTGCTAATTTTTAAAGGAATTTTAATAAAAGTTTGTGATACTTTAAAATGTAATCAAAGTCGAATTTAATCTTTATAGAAGTTAGGTCATTAGCATACATGGTTTATATGGATGAGAAAAAATATAACATTGAACACATTACTAACTTAAATCACAGATACGCTAAATATAAAGAAAATTACTTTTTTTTTAAATTAAAAAAAAGCAATTAAATTTCACCATCTTGTTTTCTTAGCGCCCTCGGATCGATGGCGCCCCTGGGCTGTAGCCCAATTAGCCCTATGGTTAATGGGGCCATGGGGCCGATAATATAAAGCAGAATAATAATAATTTAGAAAAAGCAATTAGAAAATTAGTACAAAGGACTTTGGTCGAAAAGAAGAAAGAAAAATCTATTTATAAAACAGCTGTTGCTTGCGTTGCTAAAATTGAAATCAATAATTGAAGTAGTGTTGAGAACAACTTGGAGTAGTCTTAAGTGGAAAGAAAAAAGAACAGCTTTATTTGAATTGGAAAATTTTATATAAATATTTTGCTCGAATTCCCGGAGGAGGAGAAAGAAGAAAAATATTAGAGGAGAGATAAGATTGAGAAAGCCTTATATAGGAGAAAAGTAATTTTATTATTTTGCAAATTTAACGTAAAATGAAGGAGGTTGTCTTCTGTGAAGGATAAACTATTATCCTTATTGTTCTAACAAGCGAATAGAAAGTAAGGTGATATACTTTCGTATTCTCTGAGTGCGCCAAAATCTTTACCAACTTTCTTAACCATTTCTTGTTAATTCATTTTAGCGATAGTTGTGCTACATAGAAGCCAACGATTTCTTGCGGGCAAATGATTAGTAAATCCTTTTCTTGTATTGTTATTATAATATAAAAACAATTGTAAATTGATTTAGTAAATTCGAATAAAAAGTGTTTAGAAGTAAAGCTGTTTTTCTACAATTGACATATTAAATAAATATATGCAACCACACGAATTATATATTATTTATCTCTATTAATATTTCAACTTGTGTTAAGATTAGTGACCCCCCACTTTTTGATCTTAACAATAATAATGAACTTATTTGTGACAAAAACCGAACGACCTAAAGAACTTCCAAGAAAGAAATTTTGTTGTACGAAATTGATATTTCATTCTAAAATCTAAATTGAAAATTCAAAAATAAACTTGAAATTGTTCTCGTATTTGTTGAAATGGAAAATATTTACCCCTCCCCCCTCAATAGCCAGCGCTAATGGGTGTTATTATGTCATCCACGTATTCATATTACATCGCAATTACGTTCACCGTCATGCCAATCATTGCAATTTGCGTTCATTGTAAATTTTTGTTCAAATATTTCCCTAAAAAATTAATTCAACTGAACAAAATTTTAATTTAAATATTTTTAATAATTAATTATTTGATAACGATAATTATCCTGAATTTTTTTCCTGTTTGTTTTAATTGACTGTAAGTAAATTATTAATTAGGAAGATGGAATGCTTAATGACAAAAAATGATACATAATGAGCTAGATTGGTTTCGAATAATTCAATTCCATTTTTAGCTGACTTAAAAATTAGAAATATTTCGAAATTTAATTATAAAATATTTTTAAAAATATCTAGATATAATTTCTTTTAGTCAATAGTTTTGTTTTAAAGATAATTTTTGTATTTAAGAGAAATGATTAGGAGATATAAACAATTTAATTTAATAGCAAAATTTCAAATATTTTTGTAAAATGTTTTAAAATTTTTTTTAAAATATAAAAAAATTTTTAAAAAATTTACTAACAATCAAAAAACAAATTTATAATATACGGTGAAAAATAAAATAAAAAATTGAACAAATAAATACTAAATAATAAGAATTTTTTTAATTTGAAATTTTTATAATTAATGATTTTCACGAATAAAATAATAATAATAAATGTTTTTTTTAAATTACCAAAAACGAAGAAAGTAATTTTGATAAAAACAATAAATTTGAATAATTACAACTTAAGCTTAATTTCAATTAAGTAAAGAAGATTAAGAATTAATCCAAAATTTTTAAATAATAAAATGCATTTTACATTATTTCAATATCATTCTTTTGCTTCTTCTCTTTCCTCTTATTATTATTATTATTATTATTATTATTATTATTATTATTATTATTATTATTATTATTATTATTATTATTATTATTATTATTATTATTATTATTATTATTATTATCAATATTTATTTTGAAAACATAATTAATAAAGATTATATTTTATTTAATTAATATTAAAGAAATAGAGAAATACTTATCTCCGGGATCTCAACCCAGTATATGTCGGCATTGATAAACACATGTTTCAATATCCATTATAGGGATATTTATTAAACATTTATTATCAAAGATTACTGAAAACTTATGCGACAGTTTGTAAAAGAAAATTTAATTATAAAGATTTAAAAAAATTAATAATCCTGGTAATAAATGGAATAAATTGTCCTATGAATCGTAGAAGTAATTAATGTTTAACTATGATCATTTAAACAAATAATTAATTTATGCATTAATTACTGTAATTACCATCTCTCGCATTATAATATCAATAAAATTAGCACAATTGATCCTGTATAAATCATTAATATAAATAATTAACATCTTACTAACATTTTAACATCTATTAATATATATTTGTTTAATAATAATGATGATGAGGATAATGATAATAATAATGATGATGATAATAATAATAATAATAATAATAATAATAATAATAATAATAATAATAATAATAATAATAATAATAATAATAATAATAATAATAATAATAATAATAATAATAATAATAATAATAATAATAATAATAATAATAATAATAATAATAATAATAATAATAATAATAATAATAATAATAATAATAATAATAATAATAATAATAATAATAATAATAATAATAATAATAATAATAATAATAATAATAATAATAATAATAATAATAATAATAATAATAATAATAATAATAATAATAATAATAATAATAATAATAATAATAATAATAAAAGTGCGTTCTGAAGAGCAAAATTTAATTGCTGTTTTCTATTTTGTTTCAATTATTTGTAAACATTAAGAAATTGAGAAAATATTTGTAAGCTTTTTAATTCTCAAGAAGGTTCAGTCTGGAAGATCATTAGGAATGTAAATGAATGCTAATTACTAGACGGATTAATAGAGAGCATTATTTAGAAATGTCGTACCGTTATTATGTGACTTGTGACTGCATCATTAGCAGATATTATCAAAATATTATTTAATTTCATTGAGCTATAAAGATGAATTTAAAATAAATTTAAAATTTAGTAATTGTTTTACTGGACATTCTTTGGAATATGATTGGTTAATATAATTATGAAGTTTGTGAAATGTCTTTGATCAAGTTATTGTTTATGAAGGTAGTCTACCAAGAAAGGTTATCAACCTTCGAATGTTGTAATGTAAGCCTATAAAACATCAACTATGAAATAATTTCCATAGCAAATACAATTAAAAGTACCTCTAGTAGTTTGATATATTTCAATAAAATTCAATGAATATTAAAATTATATGAAAGAAAACATTGTTATTAGTCAACATTCGTTAATGGCCAGATTGAAGACCTGTGGTTATCAAAGGGTTGACAGTCATACAGAAAATTATATTTGTTCAATTTATGACATTTACTTTTTTTAATGTTTTTTTAAATGGTAATAAAATTTATTTTATTTTATTATGTCCAATTACAAATAATAATTGAAAAATAAAACAAATCTGATAAATTGTGCTTATTTTTTTATCATTATAGAATTTTTCACAATTTATTTAAAAATTAATTACCAAAATTATATTAATTGTGTCTAACGGAAATAAAAACATTTATTAAAATACGTATAAATAATTAGAGACATTTGTTAAATAATTTATTATTATTATTCTAATTATTATTATTATTATTATTATTATTATTATTATTATTATTATTATTATTATTATTATTATTATTATTATTATTATTATTATTATTATTATTATTATTATTATTATTATTATTATTATTATTATTATTATTATTATTATTATTATTATCAAAAATAATAAATAATAGTCACTTTTCTATTATAATCTTATAAAGAGCAAAGGTTGTTTGGTGTCCTTCCAAAAGTAGAATCCACATCTCACCATTTCCTTATTGATAAAGTTATACAGGAACTGAATGGAACTAAATAATATTGATGGCATGTTATCAGGGCTATATTAATTTATGACAAGGCTTTTAGGCTTGGATTTTTTTAGGCTCCCCCACAAACATCCGCTCGCAAATTTCGAGCTCTCTATAAATGAAATAAAAAACAAAGATAAATTTGCAAAATTCAATAAAAATGTAATTGATATGGAACATGTCTTAGTAACACGAAGCTTGATAAACTTTGGGTGGCAGATAAGTTGGAGCCCAACTCAACCCAAAACTCCACTGTGGTCTTAATGCAAAAAAAGTATATTTTTATATAAAAATGGTTATACATATTTACTTAAATATAATTGAGCTTAAATACTATTACAAACTTTTTGCAGCAGTCGATTGTTGTATCATGGAGTGGGAATTTGTTAATGTAAACTTTTTAATTACATAGCATTGCCATGGGATGGTTAAAGGTTGCATGAGACTTCTTGGTAGATCCCTAAGCTTCAATTTTGTCAGCCTTATGAATAATATCGCACTGCGTGTTAATGTTTCCATAAATTTCTATATAATATCAATTGATTAACATAATAAATAACTTTCTCCGTAAATTCATTTTCTATATCCAGCCTCAAGGAGCTAGCAAATAACACAGCGGCATGACCGACAAGAGTTTCAAAAGATATCAGACAAATCTTATTTTTCAATTTTTCTCTATTAATAAATAATATTTAAAATTTATATCAAATATATATTAATTATATTCAATTATGATTTTATTTGCAGATCAAAATGGCATATCAAAGTTTATGATTGCATGAGAAAAATGGTGAAAATCCGATGCGAGAAAACCGCATTTTACAAAATCATTTGGGAATTCATTTTGGACACGGAAAGACTATTGAAAGGCGTAAAATATATTTGCGAAGATCACAATTTGAGAAGTATTTATTTGCTTTATATTTAATTTGCATTACTACGCAATCCAAGAGATAAACAATAAATATAAAAAATAAAAAAGATAGAAATTTTATTAATTTTACTAAAATCAATAATTTGTTTATTTCTCCATGAAACATGAATCAGTTCTGCCTCTGGCACTGTTACGCCAGCACTTATTAATCAACATTAATTAAATTTGATTCGTATAGTATTTCGAGAAAGTTTCACGTCTGTGTAGTTTTAGATATAATTTAGTTATTTAATATTTACTGATTATTATTATTATTATTATTATTATTATTATTATTATTATTATTATTATTATTATTATTATTATTATTATTATTATTATTATTATTATTATTATTATTATTATTATTATTATTATTATTATTATTATTATTATTATTATTATTATTATTATTATGATTATGATTATAGTATTTGTGACCATAATGAAAATAATTAACAATATAGATATTTAGATGTGAAATGTTAAATTGCCCAATTATCTACTCTGATAGAGCGGTGAGTGACAATAAATGGAAAAAAGTTCAAAGAAAATTTATTCATTTGCATCATTGATAGTATTATCAGAAATCTTATATCAACTTATCATTCAATTGGACATATAATTATAATGATGATGATAATAATAATAATAATAATAATAATAATAATAATAATAATAATAATAATAATAATAATAATAATAATTATAATGATGATAATAATAATAATAATAATAATAATAATAATAATAATAATAATAATAATAATAATAATAATAATAATAATAATAATAATAATAATAATAATAATAATAATAATAATAATAATAATAATAATAATAATAATAATAATAGTTATAATAATAATAATAATAATAATAATAATAATAATAATAATAATAATAATAATAATAATAATAATAATAATAATAATAATAATAATAATAATAATAATAATAATAATGGCGATCAAGAATGAAAAAGATTGAGGGAATTTGAAATCTGATCTAGCGAATGTTGACGGCTAGTTCTAGTTAATGATAACATGATGCGAGATTCGTCAGTATCGGGCAAAGAATCGGGTTGTTCTAATTAGCTAGACATCGTTCGTCAAAACTCGCTGAGTTGATATTTTCATTAAATTTTGATTTAAATCACGGAGCCAATGTATATTTTGAAATAATTAATAAAATGATATAATCTTTACAACATTGCCCTCATCTGTCTGGCTGCCGTTGTGTTGTTTTGTTGAATTTTCTTCATTTTGTGTTCGACGAGATAAAAATCTTGTTTCGTTTATTTTTATTAGCTTTTCATTGGTTACTCCAACAATGTTAATTAAAATTCCAAATAATTATTTCAATTATTCCCTTAATAAATTCGAGTTGATTATTTAAATTTCCGCTCTCTCTAGCAGGTGAGGTAATTTCATAATTATAATTTATAATAAAATATATTTTTTTCAACTAATATTCTAATAATATAAAATTAAAATAGTTATTGCATAAATTGAGGAGTGTCGGATTGTCTGAATTTATTTCTTTTCCGAGGCTGGGGACATGAAATGTGGATTATTTATAAATATTTGGATCTTCAATATGAATTTATCCCATAATAGCCCAACCTGCCCCCTGCCCTCACCAAATATAAGATTATAAATTTTATATTAACGACAAAAACTTGGTAAAAATTCTGAATATTATATTTATTCGATGGCATTAAAATTTTATAATAAATTAATTAATATAGTAACAGTCACCCGTATAAATTTAGATTATCCAATCACAAGACATCCTATAACATCGTTAATTCCACCGTTAGCCTATAGAAAGATATATACAGTGGCGTAGCCAAAGGTGGACTGCGGAAGGTATATGTCCCTAAACGGCTAAATTTTTGAAAAAGATTTCATGTCACATCTTCCGAAGATATTGCTGTGCAGCAGAATTGTCCAAGCAGAAAGAAATCAAGTAAGAAGTTCGAGCATCTGTCTGACAGGCTTTGACAGTTATAAACTTGACATACAGGCCAGAGGATGCCAGCAGAGATTCCGATCGCAACGTATCTGTTGGTATGACCTAGTGTTCGAACCGCTTTGTTGTGTTAGTTTTTTGCGATCACCAAGCCGTCAACGCGTGAAGAACAAAAACATTTCCTTCGTCAAATCCCAAAGCGTTGTCTGTCAACCGTGACAACCACAGTTTAAATTTCGATGAAGTAGTCTGCTTATCAAAATTAGATGTCGTAACACTTTTTGATAAGGTCGAAAATGTTTATATTACTTGACTAACTGATAAACTAGCCTTTTAATGAGAAAATAGGAAAAATAGTAAAAATTAATAGTAAATAGTAAAATAATAAAAAATAAATTAATAGTAAAAATTAAAAAACTGTCATTGGATAAGATTCGCCCATGAAATTTAAAGGGGTACTGGCATTTCAGAACCTTTGGCATCACAATTTCACATGTAATCTGTTTTTCAAAATGTATGAAAAACTACAGTATACATATCCTAGAATGATTTAGAACTAAATTCGTTTTCAGAAGAAATGGCTGGTTTACCAGGTCGGCATGGAAGGCCTACGCTTCTTCATAAAGTTGATATTTTCATTCCACATTTTGATGTGATAAAATGTTGAAAGGATGGTTTGGCCGCTCTGAATATTGTCCTTTACACCCAGAGATACAGTACATAAAATTCGTCCTATTTTCGAAAAACATTTTCCCCATTTTTTTGGTAATTTAAAGCCTTTTTGAATCGATTTGTCTGTAAGATATTCATATCCCTTTCCTTCGTCTGCTTAACTGTTTCATTTTAGAATAAATATAAAACAAAATAAATATATGTATATAACATAAACATACATGACACTGATTTAAATAAAAAAAATTTAATTACTATTTTCTCTTCTCGAAATCTGAAGGGATTTTTTAAACTGTTCATTTTTACTTTTACTTTAGTTTCTAACAATGGAAAATATTTATAAAAATATTAAAAAACAAAAAAAATAAAATAATAAAATTCCAAATGTTTCATATTAATGTTTACTATAGATCAAAACAATATATAAGATACACAATTCTCTGTTGATTGCTGCCACAGATTGCTGTAGTAGACAAATAAAATTTTCGGATTCTAAAGAAAAATTTTATTTGCACCTTGAATTTATTTTTTGAACATTAAAAAAAATTTTTCCCTATCAGTAAAATAATTTAATTCTTTTTGGAAATTTTTGATCTGTTTTCTTTTTTGATATTTCTTTTACTTTCATTATGACAAAATGAGAATTTTACCAATAGACAATAAGAATAAATATTACAATTTAACTAAGAATTATTTTCACGTCTTCTAATTTCGAAAGCGCTGATTAGAAAGGATTTGTGTAATAGAAAAATAAATATTTTGCAATAAGTTTTAAAAATATAAACAAGGTACACAAATATATAAGCTTGATGCTTTCATGGAAGGTTTAAAAGATTCGTTGTAATTAAATAACAATTGCGGATAATTTTGTGATTAAATTATATTGACATTACACAATAAAATGTTTTATTCTTCACTTCCTTTAATAACAATGATATTGCATTAATAAGAAATTCGATGCATTTAATAAAACCGTTTATTATACCATCAATTCAAAATGATTCTCGCATTTTGCAACTGAACCTCAACCTTGAAATTCAAACCATGGAAATGCTACATTAAAGATCAAAGTTGACTGTCAGAAATATCATAAAAATTGCCATTATGCAATTATATTATTGATGAATAAGATACAGAGGCACGCTGAGAGTTTTGTTATTTGTTTAGAATCTTTATTTATGTGTTCATAAATGAAAAATATATCAACATAATGACAGTGACCTTTATCTTATCCATCTATAATATAATGATATTTACTTGATTATGTTGATAAATTCTCTATTTCTGAACAGATAATGTAAAATCGAATGTAATAATAATAAATACAATAATACCAATATTAATCAATATAATAATATTAATAACTGATAAAATAAATAAATAAAAAATTAATTTGGATCTCCCTTCATTCAGTCAACATAGTACATGTTGTTCTGTCGAATAGGAAAATCACTTTCAAAATAAAATTAATAAAAATTAATTAGGAAATTGTTGAATCGTCAAATGGTCATTGTCAGTTGATATCTTGCGTTTTGCGTTAAAATCAGTAAATTTTTCTATATTACCCAAATAAAGATGTTTATCTATTTTCATATATTATATTTCTAGTTTATGAAAATCTTTTCTATAAGTTAATCACTTTTTCTTATTATTTTCATTTTTGAAAACTGTTATTGAATCTAACAACAGTTATCACGGGATTTTTGGGTAATGATACAAATTAACAATAATTAATAATAATAATAATAATAATAATAATAATAATAATAATAATAATAATAATAATAATAATAATAATAATAATAATAATAATAATAATAATAAAAATGATCTCTCACTAAATATTTCTACCCCTTTAAACATCAATATCTAACCGACTATATCCCTTAATTCCACCCACTTAGGTTATATCCCCTTTAATTCAGTCAATCCTCTCAAAATTCTTGGACAATTCAAAAATATGAATTTTCATTAACTGTTATCGACACCAAACATACATCTATGAAATAATTTAGTACCTAAATTCATGTAGTAAGAGCTCACTAAAAGATCGAAATTTAAAAATACAGCAAATTATCAAGAAATTAATTGAATTTATCTTAGAATTAACATTAAAACCTTAAATTTTAAATATTTTTTCAATAAACTTGAAATTCATAAAAATGATAGAATATTTACTTGAATATTTACTAAAACCATCAACTCTAAAAATTACCAATGAATGCCTCAAACACCAAATTTGCTTAAATATTTATTCAAATAAAATCATTAAAACACATCAGTACCTTTACGACCAGTACCCATAGGGGGTCAAAACATCTTGACCCCCTTGACATTTTGAGTTTTAGTTTTCTTGTCATAAATATTTCAATTGTGTTATTTTTATAGAATTTATTTGCAAATAAGTTCACCAATGACAATAAATCAATTTTTTGTTTAAATCATAATATTAGTAAATTTGAATATTTGACTAGTGAAATGTGCTATATAGATTCAATTATACATTTTGATTGATGTTCCAATAAATGAATGAGAATCTATCAAGTCCGTACAAATTATCTCTACATACAAAAAGACACAATGATTACTCAAAATACATAATGATGATATAAAAACAATATTTATTAATATTTTTAGATTTTCTAATGAAATTTGATTTTGAGAAAATTTCATTTGTATCTTGTGTAGCACTAATATTGTACATTTTTGTTCATTTACGGCCTATATATTTTATTATTATTATTATTATTATTATTATTATTATTATTATTATTATTATTATTATTATTATTATTATTATTATTATTATTATTATTAATATAATTATTAAGTGATGATTTCTTGGTAGCAGCATTTATTATTTAAAACAATAAAATGATAATTTAAGCCTTTTGCTGAAAATAATGTATTTAATGAAAAAATTTTCGACTATACCATAGTCCTTGTCAATCTTATAGTCGAAATTTGTTTCATTAAATACATTATTTGCAACAAAAGGCTTAAATTATCATTTTATTGTTTATTATTATTATTATTACTATTATTATTATTATTATTTATAAGAAAGCGCCAATCAAACATTCATTTCACGATATATTTCAAAAGTTTTCCTGTGATCATCCGGTAGGATAGAATAACTATAGAAATTATAGATTGTTGAACAAATTGATTGATTATATCATTTATTAATAAAAAATGTTTTATTCTTTAAAAATTATAAAAATTATAATTTAAATAATAATTCATTTTTTTTTATAAATAAATTTTAAAATATTGAAATTTAAAATTACCCAATTTAATAACAGCAATCCATATAAAAATATAATTCATAAAAACTTTTTAGAAACATTTAAGTTTGCACAGTATTTTGCACATTAATTTTTGGATTCAATGATTTTATCAAAAGTGCTTCACAAATTAAACGTTCCCAATAATTTAGAGTTATTAATAAACATATTGCATACTTTAATTGAATTTGACACTATCATATAAATTAAATACCCTAACTGCTTGCCTATCATTCCTTTATAATCTTTAAAACCTTCTGAGGACGGTAATACTAACACAAATTTAGGTTCGTCATTTTCGCAATCGCTATTTAAGTTATTTAATTCATTATCAAACTCACCCACATCAACAAAATCACATTCAGATTTTCTCAAACATGGATCCTTAGTATTTTTACCATAATTAATAAAAAGGATTTTGAATAGCCATTTGAATGTATTATATTATCTGCTATTTTTCGAAGACATTCTAATTGTGATTTAATTTTAATTTATTTTCGATTTAATTTTTAATTTAGATATTTTTAGGCATTTTATGAAAGAATGAATTAAGTTTATTATTTATAAAAATAATTAAATTTTGAAATATTTATTTTTGAAATCATAATTACGATTTTGTAACAGCTATTTAATAGAAAGGATCATTTTTGGAATAGCGCTGGAATAATGCCGGCAGAATAGAACAATCAGAATTTATAATCTGTTAATGAAAGTTATACGCTGTCATGTTGTGAACTTTCAAAAATCTATCCTTTCACAATCGATAACTTGATAAAGGCAGTGCCGAAAATTTGTGCTATAAATAGGAAACAATTTGATGTGTAGTCTTAGTAGGTAGAACTGAGTCCGCGATGACTCATAATGTTGTGAGCTCACTATGAGTCCTCGTGGGCTCACTTCTACCACTAGTCTTCATGAAATATCACCATTTAGTTTCATTTATTTGTCAAAAATTTGAATTCAATCGAAATTATCAACATAATAATGGAAACTAAATGAAGGTAAATGAAATATTTATGATATATAATTTGACATTATTGTAATTATTTTTGGGAAACTCAATTTTTGAAAATGAAAATGAGTAATAAAAACAATTAAATTTATTCTGTGCTTACCTTTTGGTTGTATAAAATTTAATTTTGTTATGCAGAACTCAAAATTTACATTAAATCTCAATTAGTATTTGACAACATGTTTATTAATTGGAAATTCATTTAGTTTCATAATGTTTTTATTTTGCAATTTGTATAATATTGAATAAGTGCTACTCAATAATGAGGAAAATTTTATACAGGTCACATTTTGATACGAATTCGTTATATTTTAGTGAATTAAATTTTGAAATTCCTTTTAATGTAAAATTTTAATGTAAAATCAAATGTAAAATTTTTTAAAGTTTATAATACCACAGACGTACGACGGTTTAACCCTTTCGCACCGACTTTCCGCTAATGACACTATGCTAAATTTATATATTGGAACTTGTTAATATTGACCTAAATATGAAATATTCTCATTTTTGTAATCGTGGCGCTTCTGAATATCCTAGAAAGTCCTGGGATAATAAGTCCCAATAGGCTTTTATGGACCATTCAAAATATCCCAGTAGGATCATGATGAAAGTTTCTGGGACGTATTGTCCCAATAGGGGCGAAAGGGTTAAAATTTTAAAAAACTTTACAAAAGGATTCGCTGGTAAAATCTTACCTGATGTATGTTTTTCACATTATTTATGTTACATTAGTAGATAGATTAGCCACCGCTGGATCAAGTAACCCACAGGGTAAGAAAAACCTTTCTAAAATTCCTAGTATTTTTATGTAGATCACCAAAAATTGAATTCTTTATCATTTGGAGTAATTTTAATCAAATTTCTATCTTTTTTTAAAATTCCATAATATTTGAGGTAACATGGCTGTAATTTGGTAATTTGGTTATCATTTAACCAATTCGAGCGCTTATGTATATCAATTAGAAATAAATGGTAATATATTAAGTAACAATTCTTAGGTAATTTTGTGAGAAATAGATGATTATTGGGTCATATAAGTAGTTAATAAACACCCGCCTATGGACCAGACATCCAAAAATATGTGACCTGTATAAAATTTTCCTCATTATTGAGTAGCACTTATTCAATATTATACAAATTGCAAAATAAAAACATTATGAAACTAAATGAATTTCCAATTAATAAACATGTTGTCAAATACTAATTGAGATTTAATGTAAATTTTGAGTTCTGCATAACAAAATTAAATTTTATACAACCAAAAGGTAAGCACAGAATAAATTTAATTGTTTTTATTACTCATTTTCATTTTCAAAAATTGAGTTTCCCAAAAATAATTACAATAATGTCAAATTATATATCATAAATATTTCATTTACCTTCATTTAGTTTCCATTATTATGTTGATAATTTCGATTGAATTCAAATTTTTGACAAATAAATGAAACTAAATGGTGATATTTCATGAAGACTAGTGGTAGAAGTGAGCCCACGAGGACTCATAGTGAGCTCACAACATTATGAGTCATCGCGGGCTCAGTTCTACCTACTAAGACTACACATCAAATTGTTTCCTATTTATAGCACAAATTTTCGGCACTGCCTTTATCAAGTTATCGATTGTGAAAGGATAGATTTTTGAAAGTTCACAAAATGACAGCGTATAACTTTCATTAACAGATTATAAATTCTGATTGTTCTATTCTGCCGGCATTATTCCAGCACTATTCCAAAAATGATCCTTTCTATTAAATAGCTGTTACAAAATCGTAATTATGATTTCAAAAATAAATATTTCAAAATTTAATTATTTTAATAAATAATAAACTTAATTCATTCCTTCATAAAATGCCTAAAAATATCTAAATTATTGTAGTTGTGGTGCTGGGTGATGAATTGCATATTAATCTCTGGTGAACTCCGTCTTTACTTTGCTAAGCTCCTTTTTTGAAGGTGCGTTTTTCTGTATTTTTATTTAAACAAAGTTTTTTAAATATTTAATTTTTTTATATAATAATTTAGTATAATTAAAATAATATTATCCATTCATGTAAATTTCGAAATATACATCAAACAGAGGCATTACATCACGAATTCCAAAATAAAAATCAACATTTTATAATTATTAATTAAATTACTGAATTAATTATTCTTTTATTTAACGTTTACGTTTATTCAAAACTTAATTAAATTAAAAATGTAAAAAGTAAGAATCCTATTTGAGTTATTTATCTTAGAAAGTAGGGAAAATCTAGTTGAGTAAACGTTTAATTTTTTTCAGGCATCTTTAATAAACAGTAATTGATAATAAGTTTACATTATTTATTACTACAAAACATACAATATTTATTGATTTGAGGATGTAATTTAATTAATTAATTAATATTTTTAACAATTTAATAAATAACAAATTAATTAAAGATTGGTTAAATGAATGTTTTTGTTTAATACGGTTTGTTGAATTCCTTATTGATACATTACTATCATGGGCGCCGGCAGGGAAGTGCAAGGTGGTGTAAGTGTACTACCTTAAATTTTCTAAATAATACAATATAAAATTTTTGAAATTTTAATTGACATTAAAACAAACTTTCGTTTTAAAAATTTCATTTATATAATATGAATATCAAAGAAATAAGTCTAAATCCATATTTTGACAAAATGGAAATGAATTATTATTATTGGTCTCACCAAATGTAAGTCTGCTTATTCACTTACAAAACGTTATGAATCGTAATATGTCAATGAGTCACTCATCATCCATCAACGCACGAACTCACACATAATTTTTGCGTGCGTTCGTTTGTTTTTAAATAATGTTAGCATATGTAATAAATATGTTTCCAACATGAAAAATTTAAAAGTATTAAAGTCTTATGGTTGAATTTTATACAGTACAATACTACAGTAGGCCAGTAGACTGCAGTTTATATTCGAAAATTTCCGCCAAAATAGTCAATTAGTTATTATTTGGGTTTCAGAGCTCCAATTTTCTCGAAAATGTGTTGATGGGACTAAATAAATTTGACAAGGTTATCCTCTCATAGACCTTGTTTTATTCCACATCACCTTCTTTGATTACTACATTGAAGGATTTTCCTCGGAAGATATTGTTTAAATATTATTATTGAATTAATAAATGTTAGCTATAAATTGATTTTTATGGATATCATAAATACAAAAATTACTGTAGCTAAAATTGAAATGCATATTTTTAAATATCTCGTTATGACAAAATATGGACTTGTCCCACTTTCAAAAAAAAGGGTTTATTTACATTTTGCATAGTTATTTTAATCGGGTATTTACTGTTACGTAATCCTTGATAAACAATTGTTTATAACGACATATCCGAAGTCGAGTCAGTTGTGACCGAGGAATTAATTTTAATTAAAATTTGCAAGGTTTTTTAAAATTTTTATTTCCTTTATTTATTTATCTTAGAAATTACCAGACATAATGTTAACCTCTGAAAATCTAGGAAATATTCACGAATAAATCAAATTTGGTTTTCATTAAATTCGACTGTGAACTAGAAAGATATTCATAATTGTCAGTCTGATGGATGGGGGGAATTACGCTATCAGCAAAACCTGTCTTATATTCACCGAAAACAGAATGAAAATCATCATTTTACTCTATTTTGTTTACTTCGATTTCGACATTTGACAATATCAGCGAAAATTCATTTTTGAGATACTCAAACTAAATTTTGTTTAAATTTAAGGAAGCGGTTGCTTGAAATTGTATGTTATATTACCGTAATTATCCGAATATAAGACGCATCATTAAAAATTGACTGAATTCAAGAAAATATAAGTAACCCAAATATAAGACGCATGTATAATTATTACATTAAATTTATATTACATTAAATTTATATTACATTAAATTTAGTTTTTGTTTAAAATTAAAATTTCAGTTACTTAAATTTAAATTTTTATTTCCCTATAATGTCTTCTAAACGCTGCAGTTATACGACAGGTTTCAAATTGAAGGTAATTGAAGCAGCCGAACGTATCGGAAATAGAGGAGCATCTAGAGAATATGGACTCAGTGAAGCTAATGTAAGGCATTGGAGAAATAATAAAAATACTTTAAAAGAGTGCAGATCCTCTACAAAGGCCCCTGGCAGAGGGAGGAAATTATTTTTTCCTGACGTGGAGAAAAAATTAGTTGAATATGTTCATGAAAGGCGATTTTCAGGTTCCTCAATATCCACTGTAGAAGTTAGATTGAAGGCTTTAGAGTTAGTCAAGGAGATGTATCCTGGTTCAATATTTAAAGCCTCGGCGCGCTGGTGCCAGCTCTTCATGAAAAGGAATGATATTTCTATAAGAAGAAGGACTTCGATTGCACAGCGACTGCCGGATGATGTAGAAAATAAGCTGCTCGACTATCAGAAATATATAATAAATTTAAGGAAAAGGCATGAATATCCAATTAGTTGCATAGCAAATGGGGATCAGACTCCACTAAGTTTTGATATACCTTCATTTCAGACATTGGATTTCAAAGGAGTCAAGTCCGTACCTATTAAAACTACAGGCAACGAAAAGAATCGGTTTACAGTTATGTTGGGAGCTTATGGTGACGGCAAGAAGATGCCGCCTTATGTAATTTTTAAAAGAAAATCTTTACCAAAGAACATTCATTGGCCAGCTGGTTTGATTGTTAAAGCACAAGAAAATGGATGGATGAATGAGGAGTTGACTAAGGATTGGATTAAGACTATTTGGTGTAATGATAGAAAAGATGAATTTCGAAATTCAAGGAGGTTACTGGTATTAGACGCATTTAGATGCCACCGTATGCCATGCGTAAAGGAAATTTTGGCAAAAAACAAAACAGATCTTGTGATTATTCCTGGAGGGATGACCGGGCAACTCCAAGTTATGGATGTAGTTTGCAATAGGCCATTTAAACAAGAGATGCGAAAGAGATGGAATGAGTGGTTTTTTTCTGGAGCTTCATCATTTACTGCTTCTGGAAACAGACGAAAGGTTGATTTAGAAACTATTTGCAAATGGATTCAATTATCATGGGATGCAGTTAGTGAGGCAATTATTATCAAAGGATTCAAGAAATGTTGTTTGAGTAATGCTATGGATGGATCAGAAGACGATGTTATTTGGCAGGACGATATATCTGATGTAGGGAATGAGGATGATGATATGGAAAATGAATTAATGTTTGAAGAAGTGGACGAGTCCATTGAGATTGAGAATTTGATAAAAAGTGAAGATGAAAATAATGATCTCTGTAATGAAAAAAACATTCTGTAACTAATAAAAAAAATATTTTGTATTAATTTATGCTTTATTTCCCTTGCCCATACCGGGTTTTCAGAAAATTTTCTGAGTAGGAAAAAATATTTCCTGTTATACCCATGTATAAGACGCACCACGATTATCATCCCCAAAAGTGATGAAAAAAAGCGTCTTATATTCGGATAATTACGGTATGTAATTCGGTGGGATAGCTCCTACCTCTCGATTCATTTTGTATATTTTTAAATGAACAAGACCCAAAAAATTATAAACTTTTATTTCCACCAAATGTTTCCACAAAATAATCACATATTTCAGTCAACTGCAACGAATAAATCCAATTTAGTTTTCACAAACTCACAAACTCCTTTATGAAACCAGCTCAACTCCTATGCAAAGTAATTTTTAATCCGAGTTTTTTTTCTTTCTGGTGATGATTAATGTGATCAATAAAATTTTAATTAATTAGTTTGTATTTTTCATCTACACCTCCTAAGAGCTGGACTTTGATTATGTCAGACTAATAATGATTAGTAAGACAAAAGTATTCGTATTACCTGAGAGAAGCTTTTAAGTATCGGCGCCATTGACCACACAGTTAAATCACACTTAAAGGCTTTTTAAGACGTAAACCTTTTACAAATGTTTAATAGTCTTTGTTAATGATTTTGAAATAATAGCTGTCAGATGTAAGAAGTCGAAAAAATGTGTGACGGACAGTTTCTGAACCACCAAGGAAATCCATCCTTTTCTTAGATGATCTCACAGTTTACTCAGAGTTCTAAAGGAGCGCAAGTTTTCGTCTTTCTTTAAAGTCACTTGCAACTTAGTTCAATATTTAAGGTGGATTTTGATCATTTTTTTCGCAGACTGCAACTTTTTAATTTGAAGGTTATTTACAGAAAATTAATTAAATTAAAATAATTAAAAATCGTTTATGTAAGTTTTAAATTTTTTAAATATTTATATTTCAAATGAATATTTAACAAGTAAAGTAATAGGAGGATAAAGTAAAAAAGATAAATTTCGTGTTTGATCTATTTAAGATCTATTTTTAGTTAAACATTTTCACTTAATAAACACTGCTGAAAAGGCTTGCCTATTTATTTGATTTATATTTTTACATTATTTCACTATTAATAATTTATTATTGTAATTATATATTTCTTCTTATTATTATTATTACTAGGGGCTTTGCGCCTGTTCGCTTCGCTTCACCAACCCCGTTAGAACGTGGGGTTAATGTTAAAGTAAATATCCAAGGTAATCTTGGACAGGAGTAAGATTCAGTTTTTTTTATGATAAAAGATAATAGCATAAACCATTTCAGAGTAATATAGAACAATAAGTACAAAAGAATAAATACATCATAAAAAAATAAATAAAAANTCAATATTTCAAAAGTCATCGCTAAAGCTTCTGAACAAGTTTTTGAAGTCGAAGAAACTGAAATTGTGAATCAATCCAAAGAATCATACTATCAACAAAATATAATAAATAAAATTGTTCAACGTTGCAAACATTACAACATGTCAAATTTATAAAGAAGTATATAAAGGTCTTAAAGAAAATAAAAAGACCGAGAGGTAACAGATGACTAAAGTTTATTGACAAGAAATTCCTAACGAAAATTAAAATTTTTATTTATTAAAATGTAATTTAATATTTATTATTTATTTATAGAAAATTTAAATTTATTCTTGATGTGTTTTAATGAAAATATTAATTTACAATTTCACGCAATTAATATTTTTAATGATAATCAAAATCAGATGGAAATATGGGAAATATTTTCGTTGTAAAAAGTTTTATTTGCGCAATTAAGTCAACAAGTCAATTGTGAGACGGAATCAGCCCATTCATGGAGACTAATTTATGCCGTTCGTATGGGATCAAATTCCTCTACACTCTATTCAACTTAATTAGATATTATAATAAATAAAAATTAATTAATTTATTAAAAATAACTATTTTTTTTCTTTTAATAACGATAAAATATTTTTTAGAACTTTGAAAAAAAAATAAAATATAATATATTGTCACTGTCAAATTATAGTTTAATTAACTTTTAATTAATAATAAAGTTAGAAAATTTAAGTTACCTAAAATGTTTTACCAGAATTATTATTATTATTATTATTATTATTATTATTATTATTAATAATAATAATAATAATAATAATAATAATAATAATAATAATAATAATAATAATAATAATAATAATAATAATAATAATAATAATAATAATAATAATAATAATAATAATAATAATAATAATAATAATAATAATAATAATAATAATAATAATAATAATAATAATAATAATAATAATAATACTAATAATAATAATAATAATAATAATAATAATAATAATAATAATAATAATAATAATAATAATAATAATAATAATAATAATAATAATAATAATAATAATAATAATAATAATAATAATAATAATAATAATAATAATAATAATAATAATAATAATAATTATTAATATTCATAACAAAATTGAACTATTTTATGATGGGTTTCAGATCTTCCTAGGGCTGTGAAAGATTTCTACATCACTTTTCATCTTTGGCCGTTAGATATTGGAATGATAGCTAAGTAATTGAATGTTTTATATAGATTGGTTCTATATTATTGTATAAATTTGTGATAGTTATTTGTACATTTTTCAGAACTCAATTTACGGTAATAAGTGAAGAAGAAGGCTATTATAACCACTACAAGATCTTCCTACCAGACTCCTACAATAAATTATTATATTATTATGTATTAAGTTATGTAATTACAACAGTAATTACATAATTTTATTATCAGTTATTACGTCTTTTCGTTTCAATTAAACAAGCAATTTAATTATTAAACAATTTTTGCATCACATTGAATTATGTGATAAAAATTTATAATATTTTCATTACATAATTTAATATTATTATAATAATACAAAATTTTAAAAATTTATTCAAACAAACTACTTGATTTTATCAGTAGAAATATTTTATATTTTTTTCTTTGGAATATTTTCTACTAACTAAACAATAAAATATTAAATATAAATTATTTCAATAAATAAAATGAATTCACAAAAATCATCATTTTTGAAAGTAGGAAAATAATCTATGAGGATATTTGGACTTCCCTCATTAAATGTTCTAGGTTTATTTATTGTTATACCGCGTCCCTGACTTACCTTCGATGTAAAGTATAAATGGTAAAAGTTATTGAAAAATTATTGAAAAATTAAAAACCATAAAAATAAAAATTATATTATATTTGAAAAGTAAAATTGTGTATTAAAGTAATGCAATTGCAGTATTATTAGAGGCAAAATTACCTCTACAATTCTTGACGCCACCGCGAATTTTAATTTTAATTTTAAAATAAGTAATTTGATATAATATGAATGTCTGAAAAATCTGAATTTAACCGAATCTTAATTAAAATTTTAGAAAATGGGTTTGCAAAACTTATATTAATATTAATTTTATTAATATTAAAAAAACGAAATATTTGCTTTCTACTCAGACTTATCTATTTAATAATAATAATAATAATAATAATAATAATAATAATAATAATAATAATAATAATAATAATAATAATAATAATAATAATAATAATAATAATAATAATAATAATAATAATAATAATAATAATAATAATAATAATAATAATAATAATAATAATAATAATAATAATAATAATAATAATAATAATAATAATAATAATAATAATAATAATAATAATAATAATTTATAGATAGCGAAATCATTTATAAAAATATAATTCAAATAAATAAATATGTAAGACATAATCTGCACTGTTTATTCATAAAATGAATTATTCCGACTGAATGAACTGATGAATAACTAAATTTCCGAAAGATGTATTACATTATTTCCTCAAAACTGAGAGTAAAATGTATTTTTTCTTTATTTACTGTTTAATATTGCGTTAAACTATAGCTTTTTTATATCATGCGAGATTTATTGTTATTATTATTATTATTATTATTATTATTATTATTATATATTATTATTTATTATTATTATATATCTATTTTTAGTAACTATTTTTTATTTTTTTTTAAAACGTATTAATTATTTTAAAATACATTTAAAACTTTTAAAAATAACTCTTAAAATTATTTATATGCAATTTTCTCTTAGTATTTAACGAACACAAATCCAAATGTTTGTTACAAAATGAGCGAGAGGCCCAGTCGTGCATGAAATTTAAAGCTTCTACAATAAATGAAACTATCGTGGCTATAAATAATAGATCTCAAGAATCGTTTTCCAGCCAAGAGGAATATTATTCTAATATTAAAGAGATTTTGAATAAATATGAATGCAAGTAAAAATAACGGATTTGTCAAAGGAATATTTTATCGTTTTCTTATTAAGGGTAATGAAAATGAAGTTGGTCTGTTTGTACGACCTGTTATACAGCCGTTGTTCTCCAGATGCTGTCACTCTTATTCTCAATTATTTCATTGAAACTTTACCCTCAAAATGCTATTACCATTACCAAAGGCAACTTCAAAATTATGTCGACACCTTGAAAATCAAGCCGATTCATTCGACGATTTCTTCATATCCTTTTTTTGAACGATATAAGAATGACAATAGTTCAGTAAAAATTGTAAAAATATCGATAGTTATTATTTTTATGAATTTGGGGCTTTTGAATTTGTTAGAAATATTATTGTTTTGGTAAAATAAATTTCCTATTTGTAATGCGCCTTTTACATAAATGTAATGTTTAGTATTATGATAAACTTTTCATTGCACTACATATTTTCGGGTTGGCCTTTACACTTTATACACTAACGAGCATTTAATAGAGTCTGGAAGGACATTAAACAAAGTTATTAGTTGTTTTATAGCCCATATACCCCTCCCTCAAGGTCATTTGACGGTCATATAATGTAGTATTTCAAGGTCATTTTATGTCCGTCATTTAGGTCAACTTATGGTCAAAAAAAGTTCTTTTAAACCTAAAACAAAATTGAATTGAATGTCAAATTTTAATGACAAGGTTGATTGACAAATCTTAACTTATTAAATAATAGTCCCTGTGGTAAAACCGTAGAAAATCCAAAAAAGACGAATAAATTTAAGCATCATCTAAACTAATAACCTAATTGGTAATGATTTGATAGCTGTCCTGTTAAATAAAGAAAAAGATTGTTTGGATAGACCAAGCAATATATTGGTCGATCATTGTTGGACCTATCTAAATTTAGAATGTACCAACTGGAGCGTGAAGTTTCGAATATTTCGAAACGAATTCAACTGCAAAATTAATATCATTGCAGGGGACGCTGATTCTTTTTTTGGAAATTAAAATTTGTAAACTTTTCAATATTTTACCGCCCATGATCAAAGATTCTTGATTCTTCCTATTATGACCCAAATCATCCTTTCTATTCGAGGAACCTTCATTTTGTCATTGGCAAGTTTAAAGACTATAATAAATGACTTAAAAACAAGGAGTGAGTGTTTTTTAGACCTAAGTGTTATAGTCTCTTAGCAGATAAAGAAAATAAAAATACAAAAGGCTTAACATTGACGGGAACTAACTTAAAACATAAGTCGTACCTAGATTGCTATTTATATATTCAAAACATTTCCGTTTCTTAATTTGAATAACTAGATAAATCACCAGCTTTATATAGTTCAAAATAACAAATCAGAATCAAACAATGCAGACAACAAACAATTATGAATGGACCCCAATAAATTATATGCATATGGACATTATAAGGGAGATTACTTGGTTATGACGCCTAGGTAAAGATCAAGCACGTCATTCCAGCGGAGCAAACATCGATCCTTTGTTCAATTAGGACTACTATCTGCATTTCCAAGATCATGCAGAACAATTTTATTAATTAAATTTATTTATTACAATCTAGTCTTTAGTTTATTGATTAATAATAATAATAATAATAATAATAATAATAATAATAATAATAATAATAATAATAATAATAATAATAATAATAATAATGATGATTAAATTAAAAAAAGTAATAATTAAAATAATATAGAAATTTTAGGAAATATACTTTTAAAAGATAGGAATTAAAAATCGAAATTGACACATTTACAAAAATATTAAATCGCGTATATAAATAGTTATTGGAAGCTTTATTTTATAAGTATTTAAAAATATTTTATTAAAGTAGGTTTCTAGGGGCTAATTTTAGAAGCTTTAAAAATTTAAAAGTTTTAGTTGGTGTCATTTTGAATTTCAAAAAAAGAAAGTATATCATTATATTATATTATATTTGTAACCAATGAGAAGTAAGAAAAAAGAAATAAAAGAAAGATAGAAATGTATGTTCAGGATGAAGATTGCTAAATTCCAGGAGATTGACAAAGACTCATAAATTCGAAAATATTTTCATTAAATACATTATTCGCAGCAAAAGGCTTAAATTATCACTTTATTGTTTTAAATAATAATAATAATAATAACAATAATAATAATAATAATAATAATAATAATAATAATAATAATAATAATAATAATAATAATAATAATAATAATAATAATAATAATAATAATAATAATAATAATAATAATAATAATAATAATAATAATAATAATAATAATAATAATAATAATAATAATAAGAAGAAGAAGAAGAAGAAGAAGAGAAGAAGAAGAAGAATAAGAATAGCGAAATAATTTGGTTTTTGTAATATGAATTGTAAAAATGAATAATATTTTAATAAAATCTGAAAGTTTTGAATGTTAGTTTTGAATTTGAGACTGAATATCAAATACTTCGTCCAAAATATATTTTGTATCATGGAGCAACTAGACACTAAAAGGTCATAATTTTTGATATGATGTAGTGAATTCTGAAATCAATTTTAATCTAGGTGAAATAATTTTGCACATTTAATTAGATGAATTCTATAATTTCTTTAAAATCAATAAAGGTTTCACTTATGTGATAAGGATTCAAAGGTTATGAAAATGATAATTTCAGAACTACCAAATATTTGTTTAGGATTTCTTAATAAAAAATAAAATATTTATGAGTAAAACAATTGGAATTCATCAGAATTCATAATGGTAAATAATAATATTTTGTTATTGATTTAAATTTATTAATTGCCTTACTTAAAAAGATGTAGAAAGTAAATAAATTTTACAAAAGTGTAGAAAATAAATATTGTAAGGACAAAAATGTGTAAAAATATATAAATTCTTAAAATGTGTAAAATGTATTTCTGCTCTATTTTATATATTATTTCATTGTGAAAATTTTCACATCCGTCAAATTGTAATAATAGTGGTGACCAGCGGTCAAATTATTGTAAATCTGAGTATATTCAAAAGTGCTATTCCTCACAAAGTGTTGAATTAATTTGTCTGGCTATTTTTCTATGGTTGTAATCAATAAAGTATAGACTAGATTGTAAGTTTTACTGACCAATAAAATTCATTTGGTTGTTTACAATTTTATGTAGTTTCTAACAAAAGCACGCTTGGAATCAGGTTCATAATTATTAATTATTTATTTCACAGACAAACCTCAAAATATTTAAAAATTAAATTAAAAAAAAATTTATATTTTTATATTTTTAAAATTTTAAGAAAATATGAACGAAACAAACTAAAAAAATAATAACAAAAATAAAATAATAAAAATAATTATAAAATACAATTAAAACCTTTTCCTATAATATGAACTGAAGGAATGGAAGTCATTTTCAACATGAACGGCAAAAACATTCTGAATGTCCACCGTGACTAATTGAAAATATAATTTATGACTTATAGAGATGGACTTGTCGTGTATAATCGGGATTCCACTTTTATAAGCAACAATTCCCAGAAAAACATCATCAAACGGAAAATATTCAACAAACGGAATTACAAAACTGATTTTTAGCAGAGTCTTTCGGTTCATTATGATAGTCAAGCCGGCAGCAAACGGTGGATAATAGTTATACTTGTATTGTTGTCGAGATATCTGCCACTTGCTGTAAGGCAAACGGAAAGGGGAATCGTTTGATTTCAAATAACCAAATATTGCCGTCCTATCATAAAAAGGAGACATCAACCTTGATAAAAGTTGAAAATTAATATAAACATCATCGTCAATTAATATAAATTTCTGCCTATCTACATTTGCGCACAAATGATCCCTTATCCAAAAGATCTCCGACATCATTTTCAACGTGTTGTTTCGATAGCTGTCAACGAAATCCACGTGAATTAGATCAGAATAAATTCTCATTTCCTCATCAAGATTTACAGACAATTCCTCCGAAATCCCAATGAAAAAAAACCACTGAATCGATAATTTTGAATTGATTTTTTGATATTGGAATGCATTTCGTAGAATCAATCGATTTCTCGAGTGCTCAATCGATGATTTGATTAGAAAGACAAATGATTGGTCGAGGCAGATTTGCGGTCCGTTATTAACCAATCGGAATGAGAATCTGTTGATTGGATTTATTGGGAAATTATTAAGCATCTTATTGAGAGAATTCCGAGCGGTTAAATTGAGATTTTCAAAATATTTGATTAAATGTTTCATGTCGATTTGCAAAGGATAAAGAAATTTCTCCCGGCGCAAATAATAATTATTTAATATCATAATCCCAAAAATAAAAATACTCATAAAGAATGCAAAAAGTTTTAGTTTTCTTGTCTTAAACATTTCAATTGTGTTTGCAGGTAATTTATTGAAATTTTTATAGAATTTATTTGCAAATAAGTTCACCAATGGCAATAAATCAATTTTTTGTTTATATCATAATATTAGTTAATTTGAATATTTGACTAGTGAAATGTGCTTGTGTTCATTTTACGGCCTATATATTTTATTATTTATTAATATTATTATTATTGTTATTATTATTATTATTAATATTATTATTTTTATAAGATAACGCCAATCAAACATTCTTTTCACGATATATTTCGACAGTTTTCCTGTCATCATCAGGTGGGATATAATAATTTAATTTAATTTACATAGTTATTATATCCCACTTGATGATGACAGGAATACTGTCGAATAATATCGTGAAAAGAATGTTTGATTGGCGTTATCTTATAATTAAATCATTGCCGTGTATGTTTAACTATTTATTATTATTATTATTATTATTATTATTATTATTATTATTATTATTATTATTATTATTATTATTATTATTATTATTATTATTATTATTATTATTATTATTATTATTATTATTATTATTAATTATAAGAAAGCGCAATCAAACATTCATTTCACGATATATTTCAACAGATTTGCTGTCATCATCAGGTTGGATAGAGTAACTAAAGAAATTATAGATTGTTGAACAAATTGATTGATTATATTATTTATTAATAAAAAATGTTTTATTCTTTAAAAATTATAATTTAAATAATAATTCATTTTTAAAAATAAATTTTAAACTATTGAAATTTAAAATTATCCAATTTAATAATTTAATAATTATTTAATTTAACAGCAATCCATATAAAAATATAATTCATAAAAACTGATTTTGCAAACATTTAAGTATTCATTGCATTTTGCACATTAATTTTCGGATTCAGTGATTTTATCAAAAATGCTAAGAGACATGGTAATTTGGTTATCATTTAACCAATTCGAGCGCTTATGTATATCAATTAAAAATAAATGGTAATATATTAAGTAACAATTCTTAGGTAATTTTGTGAGAAATAGATGATTATTGGGTGTAATATATATTAAATGTAACA
The DNA here is from genome assembly GCA_959609185.1 of Schmidtea polychroa. Taxonomy (NCBI): domain Eukaryota; kingdom Metazoa; phylum Platyhelminthes; order Tricladida; family Dugesiidae; genus Schmidtea; species Schmidtea polychroa. The sequence goes on from CAUHTR010007988.1 coordinate 88,371, forward strand.
TTTTGTGAGAATTACATGGTCATATAAGTAGTTAATAAACACCCGCCTATGGACCAGACATCCAAGAATATGTGACCTGTATAAAATTTTCCTCATTATTGAGTAGCACTAATTCAATATTATACAAATTGCAAAAATTGATATACATAAAAACATTATGAAACTAAATGAATTTCCAATTAATAAACATGTTGTCAAATACTAATTGAGATTTAATGTAAATTTTGAGTTCTGCATAACAAAATTAAATTTTACACAACCAAAAGGTAAGCACATAATAAACTTAATTGTTTTTATTACTCATTTTCATTTTCAAAAATTGAGTTTCCCAAAAATAATTACAATAATGTCAAATTATATATCATAAATATTTCATTTACCTTCATTTAGTTTCCATTATTATGTTGATAATTTCGATTGAATTCAAATTTTTGACAAATAAATGAAACTAAATGGTGATATTTCATGAAGACTAGTGGTAGAAGTGAGCCGACGAGGACTCATAGTGAGCTCACAACATTATGAGTCATCGCGGGCTCAGTTCTACCTACTAAGACTACACATCAAATTGTTTCCTATTTATAGCACAAATTTTCGGCACTGCCTTTATCAAGTTATCGAATGTGAAAGGATAGATTTTTGAAAGTTCTGAAAGTTCACAAAATGACAGCGTATAACTTTCATTAACAGATTATAAATTCTGATTGTTCTATTCTGCCGGCATTATTCCAGCGCTATTCCAAAAATGATCCTTTCTATTAAATAGCTGTTACAAAATCGTAATTATGATTTCAAAAATAAATATTTCAAAATTTAATTATTTTTATAAATAATAAACTTAATTCATTCTTTCATAAAATGCCTAAAAATATCTAAATAAAAAATTAAATCGAAAATAAATTAAAATTAAATCACAATTAGAATGTCTTCGAAAAATAGCAGATAATATAATACATTCAAATGGCTATTCAAAATCCTTTTTATTAATTATGGTAATTTACCAATGGTAAAAATACTAAGGATCCATGTTTGAGAAAATCTGAATGTGATTTTGTTGATGTGGGTGAGTTTGATAATGAATTAAATAACTTAAATAGCGATTGCGAAAATGACGAACCTAAATTTGTGTTAGTATTACCGTCCTCAGAAGGTTTTAAAGATTATAAAGGAATGATAGGCAAGCAGTTAGGGTATTTAATTTATATGATAGTGTCAAATTCAATTAAAGTATGCAATATGTTTATTAATAACTCTAAATTATTGGGAACGTTTAATTTGTGAAGCACTTTTGATAAAATCATTGAATCCAAAAATTAATGTGCAAAATGCTGTGCAAACTTAAATGTTTCTAAAAGTTTTTATGAATTATATTTTTATATGGATTGCTGTTAAATTAAATAATTATTAAATTATAAAATTGGATAATTTTAAATTTCAATATTTTAAAATTTATTTTTAAAAATGAATTATTATTTAAATTATAATTTTTTAAAGAATAAAACATTTTTTATTAATAAATGATATAATCAATCAATTTGTTCAACAATCTATAATTTCTATAGTTATTCTATCCTACCGGATGATCACAGGAAAACTTTTGAAATATATCGTGAAATGAATGTTTGACTGGCGCTTTCTTATAAATAATAATAATAATAATAATAATAATAATAATAATAATAATAATAATAATAATAATAATAATAATAATAATAATAATAATAATAATAATAATAATAATAATAATAATAATAATAATAATAATAATAATAATAATAATATTAATAATAAAATATATAGGCCGTAAAATGAACAAAAATGTACAATATTAGCGCTACACAAGATACAAATGGAATTTTCTCAAAATCAAATTTCATTAGAAAATCTAAAAATATAAATAAATATTGTTTTTATATCATCATTATGTATTTTGAGTAATTATTGTGTCTTTTTGTATGTAGAGATAATTTGTACGGACTTGATAGATTCTCATTCATTTATTGGAACATCAATCAAAATGTATAATTGATGTATAATCTATATAATCTATATAATCTATATAATCTATATAATCTATATATATAATCTATATAATCTATATAGCACATTTCACTAGTCAAATATTCAAATTTACTAATATTATGATTTAAACAAAAAATTGATTTATTGTCATTGGTGAACTTATTTGCAAATAAATTCTATAAAAATAACACAATTGAAATATTTATGACAAGAAAACTAAAACTCAAAATGTCAAGGGGGTCAAGATGTTTTGACCCCTTATGGGTACTGGTCGTAAAGGTACTGATGTGTTTTAATGATTTTATTTGAATAAATATTTAAGCAAATTTGGTCTTTAAGGCATTCATTGGTAATTTTTAGAGTTGATGGTTTTAGTAAATATTCAAGTAAATATTCTATCATTTTTATGAATTTCAAGTTTATTGAAAAAATATTTAAAATTTAAGGTTTTAATGTTAATTCTAAGATAAATTCAATTAATTTCTTGATAATTTGCTGTATTTTTAAATTTCGATCTTTTAGTGAGCTCTTACTACATGAATTTAGGTACTAAATTATTTCATAGATGTATGTTTGGTGTCGATAACAGTTAATGAAAATTCATATTTTTGAATTGTCCAAGAATTTTGAGAGGATTGACTGAATTAAAGGGGATATAACCTAAGTGGGTGGAATTAAGGGATATAGTCGGTTAGATATTGATGTTTAAAGGGATAGAAATATTTGGTGAGAGATCAGTTAAGATGGGAATATATGATTTTGAAGGGGAATATAGTCGGTTGGATTTAATGGGGGGGTGGATCGGTTAAGGTGGGAATATATGATTTTTAAGGGGGATATTGTGGTTTAAAGGGTAAAATTATTTGGAGAGGCATTGGTGGGTATATTTTGAATATTTAAATTAGTGATGTTCTTATAAGAAATGTGGTTATTCATTTCAAACTGTCTGGTGTTCAAACAGTCCTTTTATTTCTGATTTAGAGAGTCCTATTTTGCTAAGTACTTGGTTATTGTTATAATCCCAAGAGCCTAGGGTGCCAATTACAAGTGCAGAGATGGTGGTTAACTTTATGCGCTTTTTCTATTTGGATAGCTAAGTTAGCATATTTTGCATAGTTATCATTAGTTACTCTTTTAAAGTTTTCCCTTTGTTCATAGGGTACTTTTATATCAAGAATGTGGTTAATATTATTCCTTAAGGATCTTATAATTAGGTAAGGTTTGAGTAATGTGGATACTCCTAGAGGTGTTATTTCGATATCTAAATGAAAGTTAAGGTTAGAAAGAAATTCACAGACAGCATCAAGTACGCGGGTATGTTTGTTTCTGCGCGCATTTATCCTTCGCCGGACAGTGGTTGAAGATATGCGCTTGAGTTTCAGGGTGGGAATTACAGTGTCTGCATTGTATAGAAATTTTGGTTTTAAGTCTATGGGGTGTAAAGTTCAGTTCTAAGAGGTTGTTGCGTGCTCTTATAAGGAAGAAGAACTCGGCATCTGTAAGTATGTCCGTTTTTAGGAGGTAGTCTGCAGTACTACTATTAGTAATAGATTTGGCTATATGGCCTTGGTTTGAGAAATATATCCATTTTTCAGCATGTATGAGACCGATTTTAGAATGTATTTCAGATGAGATATTCTTAACGTCAGAGTTATTGAAATAATTAATACTGTCTTTATATTTAATTTCTAGTTGGTATGAGTCGTCAAGGAAAAGGATTTTGGCATGTATTCCATATTTCCGGCGGAGCAAATCTGCAGATTTTTTAAATTTCAAAAATATTGAACGATGTGGGAAAGATTTGGATGTATTACCATTAATCCAATAAAATGCTGCTTCGAGATTACCTTGGCCTCGTATCAGAGCAAGTTCTGAGAGGATAAGGTTACGGAAAAGAGTATCAGAAGAGTTTATTGGCCGAGAAAGATGTACAATGCTTTGAATGGTATATTCATCAATGGAAGAGGTGAGACCCATTCCCCCATTTTTCTTGAGGCATATAGGAAGTGATTATTAATTTGTAGTAGTCTATCCCCAATAGCAGTTTTTACCAATTTTCTTATCTTATTATCGAATCCTTTTTGGGGATCCATATCTTTTATGATGTTGTTTTTATGAGATTCAAGGATGTTATGAAGTATTTCACAATTGCGAAATGGAAAGATATGGTGAGAGTGAATAAATATTTTAAATGCATTAATTTTTTGCGATGGGTGGAGGTGTGATTTTAATATTTTTTTCAGTGTCCTTGAGAGCGCATTCAAGTGTTTCGTCTATATTGTGTCTTTTTTCGAAGGAGAAGTCAACTCCAAGGTATCTGTAAAAATTAGAATCATCCCCTTTAGGGATGATTTCATTATAGAGTTTTATGGGGTGGTAGTTTGAATTATGGTCCATGTGAAAGTAACCAGATTTTGAATTTTTAAATTTAAGATTAGCAAGCGATGCGAGGCGAATAGTTTCTAGGAGAGCAGAGGTAATTGAGGAGTAGAGTCTGAGATAAGTACAATGTCGTCAGCGTAAGCTAGGATACCTATATTCATACCCCCGAATACAAATGGATGAGTGATTAGGATGTTTTTTATAATGAAGTCAATCGAAAGGCAGAAGAGAGTCATAGAAAGGGGGCAGCCCTGTTTCACTCCTTTTAAGATAGGAACAGAACAGTTTATGGTTATTCAATTTTTGTTAATAAATTTAAAAATTATTACTTTAATTTAAAATTTTAGACCATTGATTACTTAATTAAAAATTTTAGACCTTAATTTACTTTAATTTTAAAATCTGGACCTTTATTTACTTATTTGAACCCATTGATTACTTTAATTTTAAATTTTAGACCTAAATTTACTTATTTGAGCCCATAATTTACTTTAATTGAAAACTTTACTCTTAATTTATTTTAATTTTAAAATTTGGACCATAATTTACTGTAATTCAATTTTTTAGACCCATACTTTTCTTTAATTTTAAAATCTGGACCTTAATTTAGTTATTTGAACCCATTGATTACTTTAATTTTAAATTTTAGACCTTAAATTACTTTAATTTAATTTTTTAGACCCTTAATTTACTTTAACTAAAAAATCTGAGCCCATAATTTACCTATTTATCCTTAATTTACCATGCTTTTTTAGTGTAGACTGATATTTGCATTGAAATTCTCAGGACCAAGGAGCTCACATTAAAAACTTAGAAATATCAAGGCCTTTTAGTGATAATCGGATTTTGTGTTTGTAAGGAGTTAGTAAATCTCTATATAAAATCATTATGGTTAAATGGTAGAAGTGAGATCAGTTAGTAGAAATAATTATTTCTGTTAAATTTTTATATTTAAATTCTATATTAAATTATATCATATTATATTAAATTATATTAAATTAAATCAATTAAATGTATGACCAGTAATTACATTAATATTAATAATTATCACGCCTCGGTGTTTAAATATTCTAGTAAACGGCACAATTTTTGAAGTTGTTATAAAAATAAATGCTTGAAGAAGACTTGAATTTAATTGCGTCTAACATGGCGACCACGACCACGGATTTATTGATAAGCAGACTTTTACCTGAGAAATTTCACAAAGGCGATGATTTAGAAAATTTTATCAGGGATTGTCAAAGGTTTTTTGGCGCGACAAAAACAACAATTAGGATGCAAGTAATATTAACTACAACATTACTTGACAGATCGCTAATGGAAGATTATGAAGCAGCCGAAGGAAAAACTATGGAAGAGAAACTTCGATATGCATTTTCAAAACCGACATCATTAATGGATAATCTAAAAGAAGCTTTGAGTTATGAACAAGGATCAGATTCAGCCGAAACTTTTATAGAGAAAATTAAAAAGATGACAAAGAAATTAATAGCGCACAAATGGGATGAAGAAGAAATAGAAAAATGCCTGCTTACAAACTGTGTAAGAGATCGAGAAGTTAAAAAAGAGATCGAGATGAAAGATTTGAAAACATCAGAAGAAATAAAAGCGACAATAAAGAAATTAGAAAAGGTAAACAAAATTATGGGCCATATTAATGTTGTGAAGACTTCACCGGTTGTTCAAAACTACAGAAGCTACAGAGATGTTGCTCAAAGAGAAATGGTAAACGGAAATAATAATTTCAAGCAGCGAAACGTCAGTAACCGACAATTGGAATGCTGGACATGCAAGAAAATTGGTCATGTGAGTCGAGAATGCCAAATGAAAAAGAAAATGACGTGTTTTGCATGCGGAGTTGAAGGCCACGTACGGCGAGAATGTTCAACGATTCAATGCCAGAGATGTCACTTACGTAGACATAAGGAGATTGACTGCTATACAAATTTAGAAAGAAGGAAGTTTCAAACTAATTCAAACATGAGAAACAATAATTATTATGCCCATCGAACCACAAGCTATCAACAAAAGATCAACAATCCAGAAGAACAATTGCAGCAATTGAAGCTAATTATGAGACGATGCCACTTGAGTATTCAAATGATGCAGAAGACAAATATGAGGATATTCAGCACCCAAAAGTACAGGCTTCGACACGGGAGGCAATGATCGGAGCAATATACTAGGTAATTTTGATATTGATGTAAATATTGGTCATAATAATTTTAATAATGTAAATAATCCTTATATATATATAATAATGTAGAACCTTTATGTAATAATATTTGTAATTTTAAAAAGTTTCCTTTAAATAATTTTAAATGTTATAGTTATTTTAATGCTGATCGATCTTTAATAAATAATAATAATAATCCTTAGAATCAAGAAGAGTATAATGAAATTAAAGAAGCAGAATATAATAATAAAATAGTTAATGAAAAAGTTTATAAATTTATTAAAAAGGCAGAAGATAAATTAGAGAGAAAGGAAATTGGGTGGATTAATGAAATATCAGAGGAGCAAAATATTTTCACTAAAGATGAATGGAAACGACCGAAATTGAGTTATTACAAAATGCAAGGTAGACCGAGTACAACTCTTGAAATTCAGGGCTATAGAATGGAATGCTTACTAGATACAGGAGCAAGAGTAAATGTAATGGCAGAAGCAGTTGTGGAAAAATTAGTGAATGTGAAAATCATAAAAACAGATGAGATGTTAAGATGTGCAAATGATAGTAAATTAGAGACAATCGGAAAAATATATATTGATGTTAGAATTGGTAATATGGAAAGAAAAATAACATTTATAATAGTTAAAAATATTGTTCCAGATATAATAGGCGGAGTGGAATTGCAGAAAGAGTTTGAAATTGAATTAAACTACATCAAGCAAAATGAAGAAGGATATAATGAATTTGTGTGTGAAATAGAAGCTAGATTTGGGGAAAAGATTACAGATAACGAGAGATGTCAAAAAGCAATAGAAATTCTAAGATTAAACGAAAATAAAAGACTGTTAGAGATTGTTAAAAACAATAAAAGTGTTTTTATGGCTAATAACTGGGATATCGGATGTACTGATTTAATTGCACATAAAATCATCACAAAAGAAGGGCCAATTATGATAAAACCCAGAAGACAACCCATCAATTTAGAGGAGAAAATAAATGCTGCTATAAAAAATTTAGAAAATAATGATATCATAAGAAGATGTAATTCGCCTTGGAATACGCCGTTAGTATGCGTGTGGAAAAAAGACAAAAAAGATATCAGACTTTGTTTAGATTTTAGACAGCTTAATAAGATTACTGAAAGACAAGCTTTTCCTATGCCGAATGTAGAAGAAATTCTAGATACATTACATGGATCTAAGTACTTTAGTTCTATAGACCTTGGAAACGCTTATTATCAGGTGAAATTGGACATAGAATCGCAGGAAAAGACAGCATTTTCTACTAAAGAAGGGCAATTTTGTTTTAATAGAATGCCTTTTGGCATTGCGGCGGCACCGGGTACATTCCAAGAATTAATGACAAAAATATTGAAAGATCTATGGAAAGAAGGAGTTATGGTATATTTAGACGATATTTTAATTTTTACAAGAACAATTGAAGAACATTACAATGTGTTTGGAAAAGTTCTAGAGAAAATAAGGGAAGCTAAATTGAGAATCAACCCAGACAAATGTCAGTTATTAAAGAGCGAAGTAAAGTTTTTAGGGCACATTATTAACAGTCAGGGGATTCGGACAGATCAAAGTAAAATTGAGGCTATTAAATCATTTCAGAGGCCTAAGTGTATAAAGAATTTGAGAAGCTTTTTAGGTATATGTAACTATTATCGGAGATTTATTAAGGAATATCCAACAAAATCAAGAGCGCTAGAAAGCATATGTGGAAGCAATAGTGAAAAAATAATCTGGACTGAGGAATGTGAGAAAGCTTTCGAATAAATTAAAATGGCGCTGACTACAGCGCCAATTCTCGTATTTCCAGATTTCAAGAAAGAATTCATATTAGATACAGACGCAAGCTTTGATACAATTGGAGCTGTATTATCACAAAGAGATGAAATGGGGCATGAACACGTTATTGCATATGGATCACATGCAATGAGTAGCCATGAAAGAGGATATTGTATAACACGAAAAGAGCTTTTGGCTATATATTATTTCTGTCGCCATTTCAACCATTATTTATACGGTAAACAGTTTGTTTTGCGCACTGATCATAAAACAATAACTTTTATGTTAACGACAAAGAAGCCGATAACAGCACAGTTCCAAACGTGGATAAATTACTTGAGCAGTTTAGACATAAAAATGGAGTTCAGAAAAGGTACGGCGCATACGAATGCAGATATGCTGTCTAGAAATACATGCGGCAAATGTGTACAATGTTTGATGGACCATGATAACCCCAAATCAGGGCGATTAAAAACTAGATTGTTAACATTGATGACCGAAAATAATGGAAATGAATGGCAAAGAGATAATGCAGAAATACAAGATATAAAAGATCAAATAAATGAAAGGAAAAATAATAAATATATTTTAAAAGGAAATATTATCTATACCAATCAAAACAAAATATGGATACCAGAAACAAAAAGACGAGAAATGATTAAGGAAACACATTTATTATTATGCCACACAGGAGTAGAAAAAGTTATGAAATATATTAGGAACAATTTTGATATGGAAGATTTGCTAAACGAAGTAAAAGAGACTATTTCAATATGTGAAGCATGCCAGAAAAACAAAGTTTTAACTACAAAGTCAAAAGAAAAAACCCAAGTAATTCAAGCTTCAGAACCTATGGAGAAAATATACATGGATATTTGCGGTCCATTAAGAGAAACCTTCAGAGGAGAAAAATATATTTGTGCAATAATCGATCATTACAGTAAATACATATCTCTAACTCCTATTAGAAAGCAAGATGAAAATACAATAAAGGCAGTTTTGTTAAATAATTGGATATTGAAATTTGGAGCCCCTAAGGAACTACATGTTGATTGTGGAAAAAATTTCGAAGCAAATAGCATTAAAGAACTAGCAAAGACAGCAGGAATTGAGTTGATATTTTCGAGTCCGTATCATCATAATACTAATGGTGTAATTGAAAGACAATTTCGTACTATAAGAGACTATATTAACGCGTCACTCAGAGAAGGAGTTAAAAAAAGCTGGGCAGAATTAATACCTGATATAGAATACGTTTTAAAAGAGACAGCTCAAAAAACTACTGGAGTGAGTCCAGCAGAAATTATATTTGGAAGAAAGATTAATAGATCGCAATGGCATAGTAATAATGAAGTGGATAGGAATGAAATCATGCGGAAATTAGAGGCTAAAAGACAGCAAACGAAAGAAATTGGCACAACTAGGAACTTAGAAGTGGGGGACAAAGTATTGGTGAAACAAGAAATTAGAAACAAAGATCACGAGAGATATGAAGGACCATACACAGTAATAAAACGAAATCATGAAAGAAGTTATTTATTAACAGACGAAAACGGGAGAAAAATAACGAGGAATATAGAAAAGTTAAAGCATTTTAAAGAAGGGGGGATGTAAGGAGTAGAAGGATGTGAGCCCGTCAGATACAAGGGGGGGGGTATATCGATTACGTAATTATGACCGATTACGTAATACACACACTGTTGCTAACTGACCAATCGCGTGGCTATTACGTAATATAAAGGTCAGTTGCTAACTGACCACACGGTGACCTTTACGTAATACACACATGGTTACTAACTGACCAGCCACGTGGTCATTACGTCACACACACATTGTCACTAACTGCCCACTCACGTGTCCATTATGTCATATACAAACCTGTTACTAACTGACCACTTATTGATGACTCAATACCATGGTAACTGTGTCGTCATACCTAGTGGTCACTGGTTGCTAACACACACACATCTAGTCCAGTACTATTCATACAACACACATCGACTACTATTATGTGAGAGTCCAGTACTAATGATTAGTGTATAGTACAACACACACATCAACTACTCTATATAAGGATCTGTTGACTACTCTATGTGAACATCCAGTACTATTCATACAACACACATCGACTACTAGTCTATGTGAGGATCCAGTACTATTCATACAACAACACACACACACATCTAGGAATCCAGTACTATTGACTACTCTATGTGAACATCCAGTACTATTCATACAACCGAGTACGACCAATGCTAAAATACAACCACGACCACGACCACGACCGCAACCACTACCACTACCACAACCACAACCACAACCACAACCACAACCACAACCACAACCACAACCACAACCACAACCACAACCACAACCACAACCACAACCACTACCACTACCACTACCACTACCACTACCACTACCACTACCACTACCACAACCACTACCACTACCACAACCACGACCACGACCACGACTACGACATCGACTACGACAGCGACAGCTACTACTACTACTACTACTACTATTAGTTTCTATGTATTATAAATGGATCATTTTCCTTGTTTTATACATTTCATAACGTTTGCATACCTTATATTAAAAATGGTCAATAGATGAAATTTTTCTATTGTTATTTAAAGGGTACAACACAAAATAATTAATGAAATCACAAAGCATAATAAAATAAATCCCCAAATGGTCTGAAAATTATTATCAATTATTATATAATGATTGTTTACTGCATTTTATGCCAGTAGGTGAGAAAATACTATGAACCTTTAAGTAAAAATAATTAACCAATTTTTATGAAAATTTCAATTTATAGCAAATAAAGCATGCCGATTCGAACTATATTAGAAATAACATGTAAAAATTAATTTTTGAAAAAAGTCGCCCATACTTGGAATTGAACCTCATACCTAATTTCAAAACAAAAAACCAAAAAGGTAAATTCCCACTTAGCCACCCGTCCAACAAAATAATAATATTAAAATAATATTAATAATAAAAATAATAAAAATAATAATTATGATTATAATATTAATATTTTTAATAATAATAAAAAAAAAAAAAAATTAATAATAATAATTTTACTAATAATAATAATAATCTATATCAATCAAAGCACGATTAAAAATAACATGTAAAAATTAATTTTGAAAAAAGTCGCCCATACTTGGAATTGAACCTCATACCTAATTTCAAAACAAAAAATCAAAAAGTAAATTCCCACTTAGCCATCAGTCCCACAAAATAATAATAATAATTTATATCAATCAAAACACGATTACTTATAAAAATTGCTTTTGAAGCAATCAGATTTCAATTAACTAATAAAAATAATAGTAAATTAGGGTTATATTTTCTAAATAAGTAAATGAAAAGGGAAAATTTTAAAACTAACTAATAAATTTAGAAAGAGAATGAGAATTGATAGTAATAATTAAATTAAAGTAAATTATGGGCCTAAATTTTTAATTAAAGTAATAATTTTTAATCTATTATATAAAAAAGTTTGAATGATAGTCAGGTTTTGAGAAATGAAAATTTTAATGAAATAATTTTTAAAGATAATTTAGATGCAAATTTTCCAAATAATAATAATAATAATAATATAATAATAATAATAATAATAATAATAAAAAAAAAATAAAAATAAAAATATTAATAAAAATAATAATAAAAATAATATTTTATATTGCTAAGCACTAATAATGTAATTATATTTGAATATTTTTTATTCACGTATAACAATTAATTAAAACAAATATAAATAATATTATTTGATTAAATTAATTAAAATGGAATCGAGAAATGATGCAGTATATCAAATTATTGGTCCAATCGGATGTGGGAAAACATTATTTGTTTGTAAATCATTACAATCAAATATGTTTAAGTCAAAATTTCAATGGTCAACCAGATACTTACAATCAAATAATTACAACAATGTACTTCTAACAAACAGTTAGATACCAAATACTAAGAACCAGATACTTACAATCATTTACCATCAACTAGGTACTTACAACTAGAATATTAACAAAATATTCTTTTAATTACAATCAGTAGAAAAACTTTTTCTCAGTAAAATGTCTAAATTTAACAAAAATGATGATTTGCGTCAAATGAGAATAATTGTCAACTCAAGTCGTTAAAAACACCTCATGGAATTGAATATAATTTAAATATTTTAAAATGACAATAAAATACTATAAAGTTCTATTTTTTCCCCACAAAACATTCTTCTTCTAATTGATTACTGCTGATTTATTATTACAAAGTAAAAATTGCATGCTTATTCAATAAATAGTTTTGTTAATTCGCTTTATTATATATAGTCTGAGTTTATCCGACAGGTTGTTTTGACCCCCCGTGGGTATTGATCGTAAGTGTATTTGTCGTAAGGGTATTTGTCACACTCAACTCTCACATACCATTAACTAGATAAAAATAATCAGTTAACAACAACGTACCAAATATAAGTTACCAACAAATATTAACAAATACTAACAACAACGTACCAAATATAAGTTACCAACAAATATTAACAAATACTAACAACAACGTACCAAATATAAGATACCAACAAATATTAACAAATACTTACAACTATGTACCATGTACTAACAACTAGGTACTAATAACCAGATACCTACAACTAGATACCTGCTACCAAGTACTAGATACCAATTACTTATAACCAACTAGCAAAACATAAAATAATAACAATTAAATATAAAATATTCTTCATCACATACACGATCTTCTTGTCAACATCTACAACTAAACGCTATCAACCGGATACTAACAACCAGCTACCAAGTACTTACAACCAAATACTAACAACTAAATACTAATAACTAGACAGCAACAACTTATTTTCATCAACCAGTAACTTAGGAACAAGTATTTACAACAAAATATCATTTACCATCAACTAGGTACTTACAACTAGATACCAAATACTAACAAAATATCAGTAGAAAAACCTTTTCAAAATGTCTAAATTTAACAAAAATGATGATTTTTATCAAAAATGAATAATTGTCAACTCATCACTACGTGGAATAATTTAAATTAAAATGAAAGACTATAGAATTCTAATTTACAAAACATTCTTCTTTTAATTGATTACTACTGACTTATTATTGCAATGTAAAAATCGCATTCAATAAATACTTATTGTTGATCAGTTTTATTACATATATTCTGAGTTTATCCGACAGGATGTTTTGACCCCTTAAGGGTACTGGTCGTAAGGGTATTAGTCGTAGGGGTACTGGTCGTAAGGGTATTGCTAACACTCAACCCTCACATACCCATTAACTAGATAAGAATAATCAGTTAACAACAACGTACCAACTATAAGATACCTACAACTAGATACTAACAACCAAGTACCACCTAGTAGCTACCAATCAGCTACCAAGTACAAGATACCAGGTATAAGCACCAACAACTTATTATCATCATCCAGTAACTTAGGAACAAGTATTTACAACAAAATATCAAGTAATATCAACCAAATACTTACAACTATGTACTGACATTAAATACTAATAACTAGACACCAATGACTTATTATCATCATCCAGTAACTAACGAACAAGTATTTACAACCAGATACCAAGTACTATCAACCAAATACTTACAACTATGTACCATATACTAACAACTAGGTACTAATAACCAGATACCTACAACTAGATACCTGCTACCAAGTACTAGATACCAATTACTTATAACCAACTAGCAAACATAAAATAATAACAATTAAATATAAAATATTCTTCATCACATACACGATCTTCTTGTCAACATCTACAACTAAACGCTATCAACCGGATACTAACAACCAGCTACCAAGTACTTACAACCAACAACTAAGAAATAGATCTTTAAAAGAAAATTCTCTTCACTTGAAAATATTGGATTAAAAATTAATAAAATTTCAACTGAACTCAAGACACCAGTAAGATAACTAGGTAAAAATTGATTAAATCATTGTAAAAATTTAAATTATTCAAAACACACTAAATAAATATCATAAAATGTACTTAATGGACAAGAAAGAACTTTAAATTCTAGTCAATAATAATCGAGAAAATATTTATCTTAATTATTTATCTTAAATACTGATCATTCAAGTTAATATGAATCATCTAATTTCATAAATTAATAAGAATTTTGTAATAAGATCTAGTAAAAGTCACACATATACTCAAGTTGATTGATCAAATTAATAATTTTCAATTATCAAAGTCAACAAATAAATATCAAAAGAGACTGAACCCATTAATGATAACATCAAATAAACCAAGCATTTAAATGTCAATATTCTACCGATTTTTATATCCAAGTGAATTTCCCTGAAATATCTATAAATATTAGTATTTTACGAACACGTATTTACAACCAGATACCTACAACTAGATACCTGCTACCAAGTACTTACAACTAGATACCAATTACTTATAACCAACAACTAACAAATAGACATTCAAAAAAAAAAATCCTCTTCACTTGAAAAATTGGATGAAAAATTAATAAAATTTGAATGAACTCGAGATTTTCCAAAATTAGGTAAAAATTGCCTAAATCATTGTAAAAATTTAAATTATTCAAATCATACTAAATAAAATGTACTTAATGGACAAGAAAGAACTTTAAATTCTAGTCATTAATAATCCAGTAAATAAATAAATACTGATTATTCAAGTAATCATCTAAGAAAATAAATTAATAAGAATTTTGAAATAAGATCTAGTAGATTGAATAAATTAATTGAAATAAATTAATTTTAATTATATTTTTAAAAGTAATACTCAAATTAATTGACTGATTGCTCAAATTATTCAGAAAATTCATTACAAATTATCAAAGTCAACAATTTACACTAAAAATATCTAAATAATTATCATTAAATTCTAAAGGAGACTGATATAAGTACTCTAATAATTAAATAAATTCTACAAATAAATTACTCTAAATGACAATACAGATGCTTTCTATATCCAAACAAATGATTGATTCCTCACAAAAGCATCAAATTTCCCTAAAATATATATCCATCTTTAAAGATTAGTATATTAGTGATAAAAATACCTTTAAAAGATCATATATTCTCCCTCTTAACGTTAGATCAATAAGTCATTAAAATACATTTAAATGACTATAATTCTACCTATTATTACAAATATTTCACTAAAATCATCTAAAAATCATGTAAAGTAATTTGGTCATTAACCCTAAATAATTTATAAAATCCATTGAAAAAACCAGTTATAATTAAATTTTTGTTCTAAATGTAAATCACTGTACTCGAAATTTAAAATAAATATAACTGACTAGGTCCCATTAAAAGATTAAATTTATCCATTCAATAAAATATATTTCTTCAAATGATCATATTTTACCGATATTCATCCGATTTAATTACTAATTAAAATCACACGATAAATTTCTTCCAATAAAGATCAATATTTCTCAACTTTTGTCATTCTCCGTCTAAATAAAGATAAGAATAATTTAAAGTTGATATCAATCCCAATTATCTGTAAAGATTTCATTGTCAAAACCAAGTAAATCGATCATTATCCCTACTTAATAAAACATTGTTCTAAAACATAAATCTAAATTAATATACAATGAAATTATCACAACCTAATAAAACAATATAATTTCACATTATTATTTATTCATAACTGACTAATGTATTGCAATTTCCCTTAAAACATTGATATTTTACCAACATCATCCTTAAAAAATCATATATTCCCACCTTATACGATTCCTCATTAAATCTAACCGATTATCATAAATTTCGATACAAAATCTTATTCTAAAGTGGTAAGCAATGTAAATGAAAAAGTGGTAAGCTACTGTTACAATATTAAAGGACTTTTTGAAAAATAAAAGTAACTTTTAATATCTATTGCCTAATCAATAAGTTTAAAAAGTCTAACTGCTAATACACTAATTTCTTATTTACATTTTCTTATAAAATTTATATTTTTAAATTTTGTGTAAAGTATTTAATTGTAATTGAATATTACATTTAATTTATTTTGATTGAAAAGAGTAATATAATTAATATTGTGGTATTTGTTTCGAAATTGAAATATTTAGTGTAAAATAGTAAAATAATATATAGCTATTAATACAAATTGAAGTACTTATTCAACAAAAAAAAAAAAAAAAAAAAAAAAAAATTTATTTCTATTGTCTTATTCCATCAATAAGTCTAAGTCTATATTAACTTATTTTGATTGAAAAGCGTAACATATCTACTATTATCTTTTATGATAATTGTTTTTGAAATTGAAATATTTAGCGTAAAATAGTAAATTTAAAAATAAATAGCTATTATTACAATATAAAAGGTTTTATTCAACAAAAAAAAAAAAAAACTTTTTATTTCTATTGTTTTATTCCAATAAGTTTAAAAATCTATAATTAATAAATTAATATCTTGTTAACATTTATTTGAGAATTTAAAAAGCTTTACTTAAAATTTGTGAAGTATTTAATTTTGATTGTATTTTATAAGACATATATTTGAATATTAACTTATTTTGACTGAAAAGGTAATTGATTTAGAAGTTATTTAGTATAAATCAAAATATTTAAATCATTAAAGTATTAAAATATTTATTCAAAAATTAAAAAAAGAAAAAAAAAGAAGTCCTAATCAATAATTCTCAATAAAATACCATTCACAGCTTGTTATGTAATAAAATAGTGACGGCTTCTTTTGTAATAAAATAGTTTAAAATGTGTATCCTCCTCCTTTATATTCCCCTGATTCTCAATATTCCACTAATTATTATCACTTATTTCCCCTCGATTTCCACTAATTATTCACTTATAAAGTCCCACCCCCGATCAATTATATTCCGCCGATTTTGATTAATTATTCACTTAAAACATCCCCACAAATATTTCTTTTAAAAGTTTTTTTTTTATTTAAGTGATAATTTTTAGAAAATAGTTGCAATACATCCATTCTTATCAACCTTAATCTTATCTATGCCGCTTCTCAGTATTTACCTCCCATGATCCATTAATGAATTATTCTACCAATTATTTTCACCCATTTGAATTTATCATCGAGTAATGAATAATTTCCTCACTTTAATGAAGATTCTTACCACCTTCATTGTTAATTTTATCAAAGTTTAAAGAATAATTGTCTTTTCATTTTACATTGCTTACCACTTTAGAATAAGATTTTGTATCAAAATTTATGATAATTTTACTGATTCAATGATAAATTTGAATGAGTTAATTCGTTTTATTATATATATACTCTGAGTTTATCCGACAAAATATTCTGTCCCCCTATGGGTATTGCTCACAAGGGTACTACTCACATTCAACATGTCGCAAGGGTACTGATCATAAAGGTATTTAATACTTTTATTTGAATGATTATTTAGGTAAATTTGTTGATAATTTAGAGTTGATAGTTTTAGTAAATATTCAAGTAATTTTTTATTATTTTTGCGGATTTCTATCATTTTTGTGAATTTTTATCGTTTTTTGTGGATTTCCATAATTTTCATGAATTTCCGTAATTTTTTGTGAATATCTGTAATTTTGTGGATATCATGTTTATTGAAAGAATATTTAAAAATTTAAAGTTTTAAGGGTGATATATTTAATTAATTTCTTGATAATTGGATGTATTTTTATTGACTTGTTTTTAAATAAAAATTAATTTCAATGACTATTAGGATAATAATCAAGTGAGAATAAATTTTGATGATAACTTTGTAATATTTTTGACTAAATAATTTTTTCAATAATTTTCTAAGAATATTTCCATTTACACATTGATGAACTTTAAAAAACATAAGCTAAGAAACCAGTTAACTTTATCAAGGACTTTAAATTTACTTGATAATTATTGTAGGATATACAGAAATTTAGTTTGCTGTTAGTGCTTGAAAATGATTGGTTGAATAGCTGAAGAATTATGATCAAACAATATATATCATCTCCAGTTAGGTATTTGATGGTAAATATTTGTAGAAAACTTTAGTGAATTTTGATCTTTTAGTGAACTCTTACTACATAGCTACTACATTATATCAATGGAAGAATATTTGGTGCCTATAACAGTTAATTAAAAGTCATATTTTTGAAGTTCTCTAAGGATTTTAAGAGGATTGATATATTAAAGGGCTCAAGTGGGTGGAATCTTTAGGGAAATTAAGGGATATAATCGGATAGATGTTTAAAAGGGTAGAAATATTTGCTGAGAGATCGGTTAAGATGGAATATTATCGATTAGATTTAATGAGAGATCGGTTTAGATGGGAAAATAGTCGGTTTGGTTTAATGAGAGATCGGTTAAGATGGGAATATATGGTCTTTTAAGGGGGATATAATCGGTTAGATTTAATGAGGAATCGTATAAGGTGGGAATATATGATTTTTTAAGGATGATGTTGGTAAAATATCAATGTTTTAAGGGAAATTGCAATACATTAGTCAGTTATGAATAAATAATAATGTGAAATTATATTGTTTTATTAGGTTGTGATAATTTCATTGTATATTAATTTAGATTTATGTTTTAGAACAATGTTTTATTAAGTAGGGATAATGATCGATTTACTTGGTTTTGACAATGAAATCTTTACAGATAATTGGGATTGATATCAACTTTAAATTATTCTTATCTTTATTTAGACGGAGAATGACAAAAGTTGAGAAATATTGATCTTTATTGGAAGAAATTTATCGTGTGATTTTAATTAGTAATTAAATCGGATGAATATCGGTAAAATATGATCATTTGAAGAAATATATTTTATTGAATGGATAAATTTAATCTTTTAATGGGACCTAGTCAGTTATATTTATTTTAAATTTCGAGTACAGTGATTTACATTTAGAACAAAAATTTAATTATAACTGGTTTTTTCAATGGATTTTATAAATTATTTAGGGTTAATGACCAAATTACTTTACATGATTTTAGATGATTTTAGTGAAATATTTGTAATAATAGGTAGAATTATAGTCATTTAAATGTATTTTAATGACTTATTGATCTAACGTTAAGAGGGAGAATATATGATCTTTTAAAGGTATTTTTATCACTAATATACTAATCTTTAAAGATGGATATATATTTTAGGGAAATTTGATGCTTTTGTGAGGAATCAATCATTTGTTTGGATATAGAAAGCATCTGTATTGTCATTTAGAGTAATTTATTTGTAGAATTTATTTAATTATTAGAGTACTTATATCAGTCTCCTTTAGAATTTAATGATAATTATTTAGATATTTTTAGTGTAAATTGTTGACTTTGATAATTTGTAATGAATTTTCTGAATAATTTGAGCAATCAGTCAATTAATTTGAGTATTACTTTTAAAAATATAATTAAAATTAATTTATTTCAATTAATTTATTCAATCTACTAGATCTACTAGATCTTATTTCA
This sequence comes from Schmidtea polychroa, assembly GCA_959609185.1. Classification (NCBI taxonomy): domain Eukaryota; kingdom Metazoa; phylum Platyhelminthes; order Tricladida; family Dugesiidae; genus Schmidtea; species Schmidtea polychroa. Next base: position 108,205 of record CAUHTR010007988.1, read on the forward strand.
AAATTCTTATTAATTTATTTTCTTAGATGATTCATATTAACTTGAATGATCAGTATTTATTTATTTACTGGATTATTAATGACTAAAATTCAAAGTTCTTTCTTGTCCATTAAGTACATTTTATTTAGTATATTTTGAATAATTTAAATTTTTACAATGATTTAGTCAATTTTTACCTAATTATTGGAGAATCTCGAGTTCATTCAAAATTTTATTAATTTTTCATCCAATTTTTCAAGTGAAGAGGATTTTCTTTTGAATGTCTATTTGTTAGTTGTTGGTTATAAGTAATTGGTATCTGGTTGACTTTTTAGATGTTGACAAGAATATAGTGTATGTGTTGAAGAATATTTTATATTTAATTGTTATTATTTTTATGTGTTGCTAGTTGGTTATAAGTAATTGGTATCTAGTTGTAAGTACTTGGTAGCAGGTATCTAGTTGTAGGTATCTGGTTGTAAATACGTGTTCGTAAAATACTAATATTTATAGATATTTCAGGGAAATTCACTTGGATATAAAAATCGGTAGAATATTGACATTTAAATGATTTTATTGGTTTATTTGATGTTATCATTAATGGGTTCAGTTTCTTTTGATATTTATTTGTTGACTTTGATAATTGAAAATGAATAATTTGATCAATCAACTTGAGTATATATGTGACTTTTACTAGATCTTATTACAAAATTCTTATTAATTTATGAAATTAAATGATTCATATTAACTTGAATGATCAGTATTTATTTATTTACTGGATTATTAATGACTAGAATTTAAAGTTCTTTCTTGTCCTTTAATAACATTTTTATGATATTTATTTAGTGTGTTTTGAATAATTTAAATTTTTACAATGATTTAATCAATTTTTACTTAGTTATCTTACTGGTGTCTCGAGTTCAGTTGAAATTTTATTAATTTTTCATCCAATTTTTCAAGTGAAGAGAATTTTCTTTTAAAGATCTATTTCTTAGTTGTTGGTTGTAAGTACTTGGCAGCTGGTTGTTAGTATCCGGTTGATAGCGTTTAGTTGTAGATGTTGACAAGAAGATCGTGTATGTGATGAAGAATATTTTATATTTAATTGTTATTATTTTATGTTTGCTAGTTGGTTATAAGTAATTGGTATCTAGTACTTGGTAGCAGGTATCTAGTTGTAGGTATCTGGTTATTAGTACCTAGTTGTTAGTATATGGTACATAGTTGTAAGTATTTGGTTGATAGTACTTGGTATCTGGTTGTAAATACTTGTTCGTTAGTTACTGGATGATGATAATAAGTCATTGGTGTCTAGTTATTAGTATTTAATGTCAGTACATAGTTGTAAGTATTTGGTTGATATTACTTGATATTTTGTTGTAAATACTTGTTCCTAAGTTACTGGATGATGATAATAAGTTGTTGGTGCTTATACCTGGTATCTTGTACTTGGTAGCTGATTGGTAGCTACTAGGTGGTACTTGGTTGTTAGTATCTAGTTGTAGGTATCTTATAGTTGGTACGTTGTTGTTAACTGATTATTCTTATCTAGTTAATGGGTATGTGAGGGTTGAGTGTTAGCAATACCCTTACGACCAGTACCCCTACGACTAATACCCTTACGACCAGTACCCTTAAGGGGTCAAAACATCCTGTCGGATAAACTCAGAATATATGTAATAAAACTGATCAACAATAAGTATTTATTGAATGCGATTTTTACATTGCAATAATAAGTCAGTAGTAATCAATTAAAAGAAGAATGTTTTGTAAATTAGAATTCTATAGTCTTTCATTTTAATTTAAATTATTCCACGTAGTGATGAGTTGACAATTATTCATTTTTGATAAAAATCATCATTTTTGTTAAATTTAGACATTTTGAAAAGGTTTTTCTACTGATATTTTGTTAGTATTTGGTATCTAGTTGTAAGTACCTAGTTGATGGTAAATGATATTTTGTTGTAAATACTTGTTCCTAAGTTACTGGTTGATGAAAATAAGTTGTTGCTGTCTAGTTATTAGTATTTAGTTGTTAGTATTTGGTTGTAAGTATTTGGTTGACCTTTAAAATTTTGACTTAAACATATTTGATTGTAATGATTTACAAACAAATAATGTTTTCCCACAGCCCTTGGATCAATAATTTGATATACTGCATCATTTCTCGATTCCATTTTAATTAATTTAATAATATTATTTATATTTGTTTTAATTAATTGTTATACGTGAATAAAAAATATTCAAATATAATTACATTATTAATGCTTAGCAATATAAAATATTATTATTATTATTTTTATTAATATTTTATTATTATTTTTATTAGTATTATTATTATTATTATTATTATTATTATTATTATTATTATTATTATTATTATTATTATTATTATATTATTATTTGTAAAATTTGCATCTAAATTATCTTTAAAAATTATTTCATTAAAATTTTCATTTCTCAAAACCTGACTATCATTCAAACTTTTTTATAAGAGATTAAAAATTATTACTTTAATTAAAAATTTAGGCCCATAATTTACTTTAATTTAATTATTACTATCAATTCTCATTCTCTTTCTAAATTTATTAGTTAGTTTTAAAATTTACCCTTTTCATTTACTTATTTACAAAATATAACCCTAATTTACTATTATTTTTATTAGTAATTGAAATCTGATTGCTTCAAAAGCAATTTTTATAAGTAATCGTGTTTTGATTGATATAAATTATTATTATTATTATTATTATTATTATTATTATTATTATTATTATTATTTTTGGGACTGATGGCTAAGTGGGAATTTACTTTTTGGTTTTTTGTTTTGACGTTAGGTATGAGGTTCAATTCCAAGTATGGGCGACTTTTTTCAAAATTAATTTTTACATGTTATTTTTAATATAGATCGAATCGGCATGCTTTATTTGCTATAAATTGAAATTTTCATAAAAATCGGTTAATTATTTTTACTTAAAGGTTCATAGTATTTTCTCACCTACTGGCATAAAATGCAGTAAACAATCATTAAATAATAATTGATATTAATTTTCAGACCATTTGGGGATTTATTTTATTATACTTTGTGATTTCATTAATTATTTTGTGTTGTACCCTTTAAATAACAATAGAAAAATTTCATCTATTGACCATTTTTAATATAAGGTATGCAAACGTTATGAAATGTATAAAACAAGGAAAATGATCCATTTATAATACATAGAAACTATTAGTAGTAGTAGTAGTAGTAGTAGCTGTCGTAGTCGTAGTCGTAGTCGTGGTCGTGGTTGTGGTTGTGGTTGTGGTTGTGGTTGTGGTTGTGGTTGTGGTTGTGGTTGTGGTTGTGGTCGTGGTCGTGGTCGTGGTCGTGGTCGTGATCGTGATCGTGATCGTGGTTGTATTTTAGCATTGGTCGTACTCGGTTGTATGAATAGTACTGGATGTTCACATAGAGTAGTCAATAGTACTGGATTCCTAGATGTGTGTGTGTGTTGTTGTATGAATAGTACTGGATCCTCACATAGACTAGTAGTCGATGTGTGTTGTATGAATAGTACTGGATGTTCACATAGAGTAGTCAACAGATCCTTATATAGAGTAGTTGATGTGTGTGTTGTACTATACACTAATCATTAGTACTGGACTCTCACATAATAGTAGTCGATGTGTGTTGTATGAATAGTACTGGACTAGATGTGTGTGTGTTAGCAACCAGTGACCACTAGGTATGACGACACAGTTACCATGGTATTGAGTCATCAATAAGTGGTCAGTTAGTAACAGGTTTGTATATGACATAATGGACACGTGAGTGGGCAGTTAGTGACAATGTGTGTGTGACGTAATGACCACGTGGCTGGTCAGTTAGTAACCATGTGTGTATTACGTAAAGGTCACCGTGTGGTCAGTTAGCAACTGACATTTATATTACGTAATAGCCACGCGATTGGTCAGTTAGCAACAGTGTGTGTATTACGTAATCGGTCATTATTACATAATCGATATACCCCCCCCCCCCTTTTGTATCTGAAGGGCTCACATCCTTCTACTGTAAGGAGTTAGTAAATCTCTATATAAAATCATTATGGTTAAATGGTAGAAGTGAGATCAGTTAGTAGAAATAATTATTTCTGTTAAATTTTTATATTTAAATTCTATATTAAATTATATCATATTATATTAAATTATATTAAATTAAATCAATTCAATGTATGACCAGTAATTACATTAATATTAATAATTATCACGCCTCGGTGTTTAAATATTCTAGTAAACGGCACAATTTTTGAAGTTGTTATAAAAATAAATGCTTGAAGAAGACTTGAATTTAATTGCGTCTAACAGTTATTATTATTATGATTATTATTAGTATTATTATTATTATTATTATTATTATTATTATTATTATTATTATTATTATTATTATTATTATTATTATTATTATTATTATTATTATTATTATTATTATTATTATTATTATTATTATTATTATTATTATTGTTATTATTATAAAAATAATTAAGGACTATCTTATAGTGGAAAATATTTTCATTAAATACATTATTTGCAGCAAAAGGCTTGAATTATCATTTTATTGTTTTAAATAATAAATGCTGCTACCAAGAAATCATCACTTTATACTTTATTATTATTATTATTATTATTATTATTATTATTATTATTATTATTATTATTATTATTATTATTATTATTATTATTATTATAATTATTATTATTATTAATTATTGTTAATTTGTATCATTACCCAAAAATCCCGTGATAACTGTTAGATTCAATAACAGTTTTCAAAAATGAAAATAATAAGAAAAAGTGATTAACTTATAGAAAAGATTTTCATAAACTAGAAATATAATATATGAAAATAGATAAACATCTTTATTTGGGTAATATTGAAAAATTTACTGATTTTAACGCAAAACGCAAGATATCAACTGACAATGAACATTTGACGATTCAACAATTTCCTAATTAATTTTTATTAATTTTATTTTGAAAGTGATTTTCCTATTCGACAGAACAACATGTACTATGTTGACTGAATGAAGGGAGATCCAAATTAATTTTTTATTTATTTATTTTATCAGTTATTAATATTATTATATTGATTAATATTGGTATTATTGTATTTATTATTATTACATTCGATTTTACATTATCTGTTCAGAAATAGAGAATTTATCAACATAATCAAGTAAATATCATTATATTATAGATGGATAAGATAAAGGTCACTGTCATTATGTTGATATATTTTTCATTTATGAACACATAAATAAAGATTCTAAACAAATAACAAAACTCTCAGCGTGCCTCTGTATCTTATTCATCAATAATATAATTGCATAATGGCAATTTTTATGATATTTCTGACAGTCAACTTTGATCTTTAATGTAGCATTTCCATGGTTTGAATTTCAAGGTTGAGGTTCAGTTGCAAAATGCGAGAATCATTTTGAATTGATGGTATAATAAACGGTTTTATTAAATGCATCGAATTTCTTATTAATGCAATATCATTGTTATTAAAGGAAGTGAAGAATGACACATTTTATTGTGTAATGTCAATATAATTTAATCACAAAATTATCCGCAATTGTTATTTAATTACAACGAATCTTTTAAACCTTCCATGAAAGCATCAAGCTTATATATTTGTGTACCTTGTTTATATTTTTAAAACTTATTGCAAAATATTTATTTTTCTATTACACAAATCCTTTCTAATCAGCGCTTTCGAAATTAGAAGACGTGAAAATAATTCTTAGTTAAATTGTAATATTTATTCTTATTGTCTATTGGTAAAATTCTCATTTTGTCATAAAAGAAATATCAAAGAAATATCAAAAGAGAAAACAGATCAAAAATTTCCAAAAAGAATTAAATTATTTTACTGATAGGAAAAAAATTTTTTTAATGTTCAAAAAATAAATTCAAGGTGCAAATAAAATTTTTCTTCAGAATCCGAAAATTTTATTTGTCTACTACAGCAATCTGTGGCAGCAATCAACAGAGAATTATCGATTTATCTTAATGAAAAGTTTAGCCAATCCCAAATCGATTGGAAATTAACCAATCAAAACATCGAATTCAATCATGCATACAATCATCATCAGATGCCAATGAATGGACAAAAATTTAGATAACATAATATTATTTCCAATCATTTGCAATCATCTGGAAAAATTTTAGTGGCTATTAGTGATAATTTTAGTAAAAAATTAATTATTTCAAATCAAAAATTAATTTTATTAAATTTAATTAATGATTTTAACTTTTTTATAGAAATTTGGCGGTTTTATAATTATTTAAACGGATGTATTTTATGTAAAATAGTTTTTGAATTTTTACAACATCAATGGTAACATGTACATTGTATTTTTCATGTTGGTTTAATTTTTCCTACCCCCCTGTAAATTCCAAAGAATGTCTCTAACTTGATTGTACATTGATTGTAGGTTTTCATACATCATGTAAATGTGTGTGTGGCAAATCACAGACAAATTCACTGTTCTCAAAAAGAGTTTGTGTGTAGTTTGTAGTACTGTATTGATTTTCTACGTTCATGAAACTCAGCCAATCAGAAACGAGATGTGTTAGTTTTCGATTTTCGATTTCATTTCTTTTGGATTTGGATTTTTACTGTAATGTTCAGATGAAATTGAAATTATATGAGATTAACAAAACGAAAATGGAATTTGTTTTTATTGATTTTAACATGTCTATCAATTGGAATAATAATTCGAACATTTACTTTTGAAAATGATGCTGGAAATTTGATTAGTTCTTCGATTCATTGTAATTTCTCTCGGTTCGTTTCGTTGTTTTTGTCGATGTCGAATAAAACTTTGAGCGATTATCAAATCTTACATGAAAAACCTATCAATGAATATCCATTTGAATTTTTCCCTAATCAAATCCATCAATGCGTTGATAGTCAGTTTGTTTTTCTGATAAAATCCGCAATTCCAAATCAAAATAACCGGAAAATTCTTCGTAAATATTTCCAAAATTTTAAAAATAACAGCAATTTGTCTTTTAATTGGTTTTTCTTTGTTGGCATGCCAGATTCCAATATGGCGGACTGGAATGCAATTATTAAATTAGAGCTGGAAAATAGCAACGACATGATTCAAGTTAATTTCAAAGATACTTATTTGAATAATACATTAAAGTTAATGGCGGAAATATATTGGATGAGGCTTCATTTGTGTCTGGATCCAATAAGCCAGCAAAGATTTATCTTCATAGATGATGATGTTTTTATCAATTTGAAAAACCTTTATCATTTGTCATCGGATTTCTTTGATAGATTAGCAATATTCGGGCATCGGAATCTCAATGCCATACCTTACAGATTGAAATGGAGCAAATGGTATGTGTCGAAAGATCAATATTTCAATGATGTTTATCCACCGTATGTTTCCGGTTCAACAATAATTGTCAATGAAAAAACTTTAACAAAAATCAGTCACGCTATTCCGTTTGTGAAATATTTCCCATTTGATGATGTTTATTTGGGTTTCGTTTCAGAATCGACCAACATCGAAGTAGTCAATGATGAACGCATCTTATCAGATTATAAATGTGGACTCCTTTGCTATGAAGATGTAGACAAGAGTATTGCTGTTCATGTACCAAATTATTTATCTAAACTTGAATATTTTTATCTTAAAAATGCCAAAGGACAACTTTTCTATTCTCTTTATTTTAATTTTGTATTGATAAATTTTCTTATAGTTGCTGACAATTAAAAGTAATATATTAATGATTAATATTTTTTTGGATTTGAGTTATAATTTTTTGTTCATATTTTTATATCCAGTGTAGAAATGTTTTTATTTTAATTTGGTTTTTGCGATTGAAATCATGTTTTGTAAATAAATTTATTCTACTGACTAAATAAATAGCGACTGTAAATTTTAAAACTTTTTTGATTGGTTATTATAGATATTTAAAACCTAGCAGAAACGCAAGCAAGTTATTTCTGAAGGAGGCTAATTAAATTTGATAGTGTATTGGTAAATTTGGTGCAAATCCTCTCATCTCAGGGTGGCCTTGATCGAAATTAACTTATATTTCTTATTACGCCAGTCACGTTTTAAGAGGAATAAATAAAAATTGAATGTATCAATCTTATAAGTTGAATAAATATGAATTTTTCGTCAACTTGCGTATTAAATATACTAATTGTAGTCAGATGGCATACGATTTATGTCAAATAATTTTGTTATAGTTTTCGGATATTATTAGTCAAATAAATTCAGATCAAGTTATAAAACTTTTTCATTGTAAAATTTTATTAGTTTTAGTCGAGCGCTTTAATGTTTTTATATATATTTATTCAATTTTCACCAAACTACTCATCAAATCGCATATGATTTGCTTAACCTTTCAGCCAATGGAAAGCAATGAGCGCAACAAAGTGCGCCTTCAAACATATACACCTAATTCCGGAAGTTAACATAGTCTTTAATCTAAAAAAATCAATAAATTTATAGTATAGGAACACACAAACTTACCTGTGAGTAAAAATTTAATGCTTCGAAAGTTAACATATTTATTATAGGAATCGAATTTCCAAAGAAATATTTGGTCTGAAGAAAAAAAGACGATAAAACATTGTAAGATCTATTTATAAAATATTTTTGAAATTAATATTTCTTTAGATTTTCAGATATTTCTCTGGAAACGCTACCTTTTTGCCAAAGTGAAGATATGACAATGTTAGATTTATTCATTAAAATACAAAACATTAAATTAAAAAGAAATTAATATTTTCATAGAATTACAGAAAATGACAAAATTAAAAAATTAATATTTAAAAACTTGAAGTCTTAAAAGTTACTTAAAATTAAAAAAATTACCAGAAAACGATTTTTCAAAAATGAAGTTAAGTAATCATTGTCACATAAATGGTGAGTCACCTCAACTGGTGTGCACACCAACGTATACACCCGTTTCCACATGTTAAAAGTCTCTACACCTAACCGCGAAAGTTAACATTGTCTATACGTTGGTGTGCACACCACCTGAGGTGAGTCACCAATTATATGACAATGTTAACTTAATTTCATTTATTCTATTTTTCAAAAATCATTTTAAGGTAAGTTTTTGAATTGAAGTAATTTTTAGGACATGAATTTTGATTTTATATAATTATGAGATCATTATTCAAGTTCTTAAATATTACTGTTAGTCATCATTTATAATTTATCATTTATAAATATATTAATAATTAAATTTCAGGTGTTTTTTTAGGAAATTTATGATATTTTATGCATTAATATGGAATTATTTCGCTAAAATGTAAGTTAAATATTTTTATATTTATAAATAAATAAAGTAATCGCCATACACATTTATTTTTTTAATACATTTAGGGAAAAATCGGCGTACATGAACGAAATAGTTTTTTAAATTTTTAAAAGCATTTCTTCTAACGTTGCATAAAAATTGGCTTCGACAAAATCCAACAAATTATTTCCCTGTTCTTCTGAAATAATTTGTTTTCTGCCACTTCTTTTTCCTTTTGTAATTTCGGCATATTTCTTATATTTGTAAATTATTGAAATAATTGAATTTTTGGGGATTCCGAGCAATCTTCCAAATTCTTTATAATTGTCCCCATTTTCAAATGCATTAATAAGCCGAATTTTGTCTATTTCTGTAATTCTTTGAAAATATTAATTTGTTAAAATAATTTATTAAAATTTACGATTTGCGATTTTTTTTCTGCAAATTCGAAGTTGTCGAAGGACCTTATTCAATATTTGAAATGGTACCTTCACGCAAAGAAATATCTGTTATACTGTAAAATATTTTAATATTTTATATATTAATGAATAAATCTTACATTGTCAGATCTTCAACTTCGCAAAAAGCCACTGTGTCCTGTGAAATATCTGTAAATCTAAAGAAATTTTATATTCCAAATTATTTTATAATTAAATCTTACGATGTATCTTCTTTTTTTTCCCTAAAGCTCAACGTAGAGCAGTCGGAATCTGATTCAAAAGTTTTTTTGTACATAATTTTTTAAATAATTTAAAAATATTGATATGTTAATTATATGTTAATCAATCTGAATTTCGCATGAAAAACACTTTACTTAATTTTGTATGTATTTTTCATTATGTGTGCTGTGCTTGTATGCTTAATTATTTTCTCTCACTTTTTAGATTCCTATAATAAATATGTTAAATTTCGCGGCATTAAATTTCTACACACAGGTAAGTTTGTGTGTTCCTATAATATATATTTATTGATTTTTTTTTAGATTATAGATAATGTTATATTTCGCGGTTAGGTGTATAATGCATGTTGGTGTGTTCATCAATCGATGACTCACCATTTATGAGAATGTTTATTTCATTTTTTCATTCTCAATTCAATTTTATTTATGGTTTTAGAAGTAAGTTTTTTAAATTTAAGTATATTTTAAGGCTTGAATTTTGATTTTATATAATTATGAGATCATTATTCAAGCTCTTAAATATTACTTGTAATCAGCATTTATAATATATTGATAATTAAATTTCAGGTGCTTTTTTAGGTATTTTATGATATGTTATGAATTTGGAATTATTTCAATAAAATGTAAGTTATATATATTTTTAACTAAAAAGAAATAAAATAATCACCAAACACATTTATTTTTTAAGACATTTAGGCGTATATGGATAAAATTGTTTTTTAAGTTTTTGTTATCTTCTTTCTCCAGCTCATTTTTAATAGCCTCTTTGACGATGTAGACGGATTTTGTCATTTTCTGAAATTCTTTGAAAATATTATTTTTTTTAAATAAGTTATTAAAATTTACGATTTTCGAATTTTTTTCTTCAATTCCAAAGATGTCGATGGAACATGTTGAATATCTTCACACAAAGGCGTTTGACTAGAAATATCTGATATGCTGTAAAATATTTTAATTATTTGTAATTAAATAAAAAAATTCTTACATTGTCAGATCTTCACCTTCGCAAAATGGAAATGTCTCCAAAGAAATATCTGAAAATCTAAAGAAATATTAACTTCAAAAATATTTTATAAATAGATCTTACGATGTTTTGTCGTCCATTTCTCGAAAACTCAAAGTTGAGTTGTCAGATTCAAAATCCAAATTTTTTTCAGCCATGAATTTTAATAATTTTAAATTAATGATATGTTAACAGTATGTTAATGACTCTCTACTTTCGGAATAAAAAAAGCTATATTAAATTTACGTGTATTTTATATTATGTGTGCTGTGTTTGTATGTAAAATTATTTTTCTGTCACTTTCTCAATTCCTATAATAAAACTTTTAACATTCGGAACAATAAATTTTTGCACACAGGTAAGTTTGTGTGTTGCTATAATATAATTTTATCGATTTTTTTTAGATTATAGAAACTCTTATATTGTGGATTTAGGTGTATTATACACCTAACTGCGAAAGTTAACATTGTCTATAGTGGTGGTTGGCGTGTAGAACAATTTCTCTCACCAATTTACTGTATTGCTTACAATAATGAATGTTTTTTGGAAATTTATTTTAGCCATTTTAGAAATGGCTTTCAGGTAAGATATTTAATTTTAAGTAAATTTTAAGTCTTGAATTTTGATCCATATAGATATAAGATCATTATTCAAGTTCTTAAATTTTACTTTTAAGTCAACATTATAAGTATAAATTATTTTTAAATAATTTTCAGGAATTTTTGATATTTTATGACAAGTATTTTGGAATATTTTCGAAAAATGTGAGTCAGATATGTTTTTAATTATAATTAAATAAATGAATTACCTAAAATATGTATTTTTCTAAAACATTTTGGGTAAAATCCCCGAATAATAAAAATAAAATAGTTTTTGTAATTTTTTTTTCTGAGCTCAATATGAGGAGCTTCTTTCAGGAAAGCAAATCTGGATTGAAAAGACATTGAATCAAATTCATCTGCTCTTGAAATTTCATTAAAAATATATTTTTAAAAATTTTCAGTGATCTTTTTTTATCTAAAAATTGTCTAAAATAGAATTATTATAGAAATGTATCTAAGCGGTGCATTTCGATGAATCAAAAGTTTGTATGCATTTTTTACTATGTGTTGTGCCTGTGTGCATTTTTTAATTTTCCTTCCACTTTTCAGATTTCTATAATATAAGATGTATCTCATTGAGCTATAAATGAGAACATCAACGTGAAATCAAAGTAAGTATGTATGTTTTTATAATGTAAGATTATTGATTTTTTTGTTACATTATAGGAAATGGTTCTCAGTGGTGTTTGGTGTACGTTGGTCTGCACACCACTTGAGGTGAGTCACCATTTATATGACAATGTTAACTTAATTTCATTTTTTCAATTTTTCAAAAATCGTTTTAAGGTAAGTTTTTTAATTAAAGTAATTTTTAGGACTTGAATTTTGATTTTATATAATTATGAGATCATTATTCAAGTTCTTAAATATTACTGTTAGTCAGCATTTATAATATTGATAATATATAACATTGATAATTAAATTTCAGGTGTTTTTTTAGGAATTTTATGATATTTTATTTGGATTTATTTGGATTTATTTCGTAAAAATGTAAGTTAGATATTTTTATAATTATAAATAAATAAAGTAATCACCAAACATTTATTTTTTTAAGACATTTAGGAGAGAATGGATAAAATATTTTTTTAAGATTTTGTAATCTTCTTTCGAATTTTGTCTTTTTCTGTAATTCTATGAAAATATTAATTTGTTAAAATAATTTATTAAAATTTACGATTTGCGATTTTTTTCCTGAAAATTCAAAGATGTCGAAGGACCTTCTTCAATATCTGTAAATCTAAAGAAATTTTATATTCTAAATTATTTTATAATTAAATCTTACGATGTATTTTCTTCTTTTTCTCTAAAGCTCAAGGTAGAGCAGTCGGAATCTGATTCAAAAGTTTTTTTGTACATAACTTTTTAAATAATTTGAAAATATTGATATGTTAATTATATGTTAATCAATGTTAATTTCGCAAAAAAAACTTTATTAATTTTGTATGTATTTTTCATTATGTGTGCTGTGCTTGTATGCTTAATTATTTTCTCTCACTTTTTAGATTCCTATAATAAATATGTTAACTTTCGCAGCATTAAATTTTTACACACAGGTAAGTTTGTGTCTTCCTATAATATTTATTTATTGATTTTTTTTACATTATAGATGTTATGGAGGTTATAGTTGTTATTATAGTTGTTACTATTGTTAATTATTGTTAACTTATGTTATTCTGGAGGAGAATTTGAAGAGCCCGAAAGAGTCACCGTTAAAACTTGTAGCGGGACAGTCGGGGTGCGTGTTATGTTCAATATATAAAATTTACAAACAATATAAAGTTATAGATATAATGTAAAACAATAATAAACGTTACAACTTTAAAAATTTATTACAACAAAATATTAAAACCTTGTATCTGTCTTGGATATTCGAGAATTATACTTCCAAATGTTTTCTTTGATTTTTCTGTACAATAGACTCTACTTAAAAGTCTTTGGTAAAGAAATGAATTTTCAGTTCCCAAAACAAATACAAATTATCGTTTCCATATTCTATTCGACATTGATTTTTTTAAATTTTTTATTTTTGTAATTTACTATAGCGATAATTTACTATAGTAAATTATCGCTATATAGTTTTTTATTAAAAATCTGGATTTCCCAGATGGTTGTATTTTATATCTTAGTATACACAATTCCTAATTGTGAATACTAAAATATTAACAAAAATAACTGTACATTACATAACTTCCCCCTTTAAAACCGGAGGTTAACATGAATCAATAAAAAGTAACGTAAAAAAAATTACATTCAATAACCTTTTTTTTGGTATGTTTTATATGTTTTTGTGTTTTTTGTTTCTGTTTCTTTGTATCTACAACTTCAATAAAATTAAAAATTTACATTTTGTTTTGTATTTACAAGAAAAATAAAAAACTGTACAATTGACGCTGTTTGTGCGTGTGTTTGTTTGTGTATGTTTGTGTTTTTATTTAAAGCATTCGCTGTAACGTTTTTTGTATAGTGGAGCCAGTATTGTGTCTTTATCGAATATTTTGATTGAATTTTTGTGGTTGAATGTGATGTTTTTGTGAATTGGTTGTTTTTTTGTTTGTGTTTGGGTTTGTGTTTTGTCTTGCGGTGAGTTGTTTTGTGGGTTTTTGTTTTGGTGATAGGGTTTTATTCGTCTTATGTTTATTTTCATTTTGTTGTTGTTTTTGATTATTGTGGCGACGTTTTTGTTAATTTCTAGGAGTTTGAATGGACCCTCGTATTTGGATTCGAATCCTTTTGTGAATGGTTTTTTTATTAGGATGAAATCTGTTGTTAATACTATTTTTCCGTCTAATTCGGAGTCCGGTCTTCTTTTTAAAATTCCTTTTGGTTTCTGTTCGGTGGTTTCGTTAATTTTGTTTGTTATTTGTTTGCTGTTTTTGGTGTTTTTGTTTGTATCTGATTTGAGTGATGGCAAGTTTGTTGCTTTTCCGAAAATTTTGTATGCTGGACTTTCATTATCTGTTGAATTTGGGCTATTTCTTAGTCCGATTAATATTGTTGGAAGTTGGTTTAACCAGTTTTGGTCATTGGCTTTTGTCCTGATGCTTTCTTTTAATGTTCTGTGAAACCGTTCGATTTTCCCATTTGATTGTGGGTTGTAAGCTGTTGTTCGATTTCTTTTGATATTGTATTTATTGCACAGTATTTTGAACATTTCTGATTCGAATTGTCTGCCTTGATCAGTTATGATTGTTTTCGGTTGACCGTAACGAGCTATCCAGTTTAGTTCGATCATTTCGCAGATATTTTTTGCTGTGATTTCTTTTATTGGGATCGCTTCGAACCAATTGGTTTTTCTGTCTATAATTGTTAGTAGATATTTGTAGTTGTCGTTTGGTGGTAGTGGTCCTACTACGTCTGTGTGTATTGTTTCAAACGCTTCACTGCTTGGGAAGTTTACTTTTTGTGTTTTGGGTTTTTTTGTTGTTTTATTTAATTGGCAGCTGTGGCAACTTTTGACGTAATTCTTGATGTCTTCCCGCATGTGAGGCCATACATATTTGTTATGTATTAACTCGAATGTTATTTTGTTTCCCGGATGATTGATAGTATGTATCTTTTTTATGCAGTCTTGTCGGAGTTCTTCGGGTAGTAGGATTCGTTTGTTGCTTTCGTTGGAGACATCGTGCCATATTCCGTCGAGTTCCTGTAGTTTCAGGCTGTGTTTAGTAGGCAGTTTGCTTAATGTATCGGTTTGTCTGGATTTGATTTGATCCAATTCAATTATTTCTCCGAATTCTAGGGCGTTTATGTCACTTTCAATTCTGGATAGAGCATCTGCTGCTATGTTTGATTTTCCTGCTACGTAGTTTATTGTGCAGTTGAATTGTGAAATGAAATTGATTTGTCTGATCTGCCTTGGTGAAGGGTTTTTCATTTCTATTGCGTTTGTTAGCGGTTTGTGGTCTGTGAATATTTTGAAGGTTCGTCCTTCGAGTAAATGTTGAAAGTGTTTGATTGCTTCGTGTATTGCTAGGAGTTCTCTGTCAAATGTTGAGTATCTTGTTTGATGTGATTTTAGTTTTTTCGAGAAAAATCCCAGTGGTTGTTTGCCGAATTTATTTTCCTGGAAAATTGTTGCGCCCATTGCAAAACCAGAACAGTCTGTAGTTAGTTGATACTCTAGTTCTGGATCTGGGTAACCGAGTAGTGTTGCCGTTGATAGGCTTTCTTTGGCTTTATTGAATGTGTCGGTTGTTTGTTGTGTCCAGTTTATTGTTACGTTTCGTTTGGTTTTGATAATGTCGTTTAGTGGTGCCAGTAGGTTGCTGCAATTTGGGATGTAAGAATGATAAAAGTTTACCATTCCTAGAAATCTCCTCAACTCTCTTGTGTTTGTCGGCAGTTTGTAGTTTTTTATATTGTTTATTTTGTTTTCTATTGGTTGTGTTCCTTTGTCGTTTAGCGTGTGACCAAGGAAATTTATTTCCGTTTTCATAAATTCGCACTTTTGAGTGTTTATTTTTAGTTTTGCTTTGTCCAGCGTTTTGAACACTTTTTCCACGTCCTTTAGATGTGTTTCTTTGTCTGGGCTTGTTATTAGGATGTCGTCCAGATAAGCGATTGTGTTTTTGTTGTTTTTCATTGTTTGATCCATGAATCGTTGGAAAGTTGCTGCGGCATTTCGTAGACCGAAAGGCATTCGGTTGTATTCGAACATGCCGATCGGTGTTGTTATTGCTGTCTTTTTTATGTCCTCTTTTCTAATTGGGATCTGATGATATGCTTTTTGTAGGTCAATTTTTGAAAAATATTTTGCGCCATTTAGTCGATTTATTATGTCTTTTATTATCGGTAATGGATAGCTGTCGGGCTCTGTTATTTTGTTCAGGAGTCTGTAATCGCCACAAGCTCTCCATTCCCCGTTAGCTTTTTGTTTTAACATCAGTGCTGAAGACCATTCTGAGTTTGAATGTTTTACTATATTATTTTCCAACAGTTCGTTAAATATATTTTTTGTGATTTCTATTTTTTTTGGATCCAGTGGTCTTACTTTTGAGTGGACTGGGTTTCCGTTTGTCAGTATTGCGTGTTCAGTAGTGTGGTTTGAATTTCCATCGAAAGTTACTGGTTCGCAGAGTTTATCGTAATTTTGCCAGTAGTGTGACTATTTCTGGTACGTGTTCAATAGTTTTAATTGTTTTGATAGTTGGTGTACTTGTTTGAATCACGCCGATATCTACTTTCGAAAAGTTTGATGTTGTGTTCCTGGCTGTTTCTTTGTCTGTTTTGTTGTTTTCGACTATTTTCTTGTTTCGACAGTCCACTATTAGGTTGTAATTTGCTAAGAAATCGGCCCCGATTATTGACTGTTGTACTTCTGCGATTGTGAATGGCCAACTGTATTTTTTTGAATTTATTGTGAGTGTTATTGTATATTGGCCAAATGTTTTAATTTTGGAGCCATTGGCAGCGGTTAGTGACTTTTCTGTAGTTTTTGCATTTTTGTATAAGTAGTGTGGTAATAGGGAGATCACGGAACCTGTGTCGATTAGAAAATTTGTATTGTTTGAATGCACCGTGAAAGTATTATTGTTGTCACCAAATGTGGGTGCTATCAATGGTGACATTTTTAGTTTTCCTGCTCTGTTTTGTGGAATTCGCAGGGTTTTATGCATTTATATGCTTTGTCGCCGAATTTGTTGTGAAAGTAGCAGTGGTTTTTGTTTAGGAAATCTTTTCTTGAATTCCTTTCTGGGCTGCTATTTCGGTAATTGTTGTATCGATTTGGTGAGTTTGACCGATTTCTGTAGTGACCGTTTGGGGATTGTCTGTGGCTGTAGTTCTGTCTATTGTTTTCGTTGGGTGGTCGGTCGTAGTTTTGTCTGTTATGATTGTATGATAGTTGATCTATGTTGAAATTGTTTCTGTTGAATAGGTCTCTGTTTTCGTTTGGGTTGAAATTTTGCCTGTTGTATTTCTCTTTTATTTCGGCTAGTTCCGCTTTTATTTGTCTGTTTTCGACAATTATTTCGTCGAATTTGCTGATCAAAGTGTTTATTAATCGGTTTGTTGTTTCATTTGGTTCTGTGTTTTTGTTGGTTGGTTGGATGTTGTGATTAGTTTTATTTCTGTTGTAGTTTTGGGTACTGCAGATTGTGGGGTAGATTTCTTCGTTTATTTTATCCGCTATGTCAGCGAGTGTTTCGACGTCAGCATTACTGCTAGCGGCTAGGATTCGTCTAATTTCCGGTGGCATAGCGCGCATGAAGAATTCTTTCACCAATTCGTTGGAACCGGAGTTTGTTATGTTTGGTTGTAGATATTCCAGTTTTTGTTTTAACTGTCGTAGGAAATCTGTGGGTTTGTTGTCCCCTAACTGTGTGTTGTTGAGGCATGACTCTAGCATTTGCCTTCTGTTGACTTTGTTTTTGTTGGTCAATATGTTACACAATTTTGTAAAAGGGTCATCGTCTTTCGATATTTCATCAATTTGGTCGGCGATTTCGTTTAATTTGTTACTTGGTAGTGCTGCTATTATGTTGGAGCATAGGGATTTTGTTGATTTGACTCCCGATAGTGTCAAGGTTAGTTTCGCGAATTCTAACCATTTTTGCGGTGTTCCGTTGTCATCTGTGAAATAGTTGGGGATATTTGTTTTTGGGTTGATTATTGAATTAATGGTATGTGTGTTTTCTGGGTTGGTGTTTGGGTTGTAGTAGTAATTGTTGTTTTCTGAAGTTTGAGTATTATCGTAGTTGTTGGGTGTTTGTGGAATATTTGTTGGATTTGTTTGATTTGATGCCATTAATTGTTTTGTTGTTATTTTTTATTGCTTGTTGTGCGAAAAAAAAATTGTGGTTTGTTTGAAGGATATGGCCTACTGTGTTCGGCCAACAGTGTCACTAGCCTTTATAGTTCTATAATAACTATACTGAAAGGTTTCGTGATTGAAAGAAAACGTAGAATGCGTGTGTTGTATATATTTTTTCTTCTGACACCAGTTGTTATGGAGGTTATAGTTGTTATTATAGTTGTTACTATTGTTAATTATTGTTAACTTATGTTATTCTGGAGGAGAATTTGAAGAGCCCGAAAGAGTCACCGTTAAAACTTGTAGCGGGACAGTCGGGGTGCGTGTTATGTTCAATATATAAAATTTACAAACAATATAAAGTTATAGATATAATGTAAAACAATAATAAACGTTACAACTTTAAAAATTTATTACAACAAAATATTAAAACCTTGTATCTGTCTTGGATATTCGAGAATTATACTTCCAAATGTTTTCTTTGATTTTTCTGTACAATAGACTCTACTTAAAAGTCTTTGGTAAAGAAATGAATTTTCAGTTCCCAAAACAAATACAAATTATCGTTTCCATATTCTATTCGACATTGATTTTTTTAAATTTTTTATTTTTGTAATTTACTATAGCGATAATTTACTATAGTAAATTATCGCTATATAGTTTTTTATTAAAAATCTGGATTTCCCAGATGGTTGTATTTTATATCTTAGTATACACAATTCCTAATTGTGAATACTAAAATATTAACAAAAATAACTGTACATTACAATAGACAATGCTAACTTTCGCAGTTAGGTGTAGACAATGTTTAACTTTCGGAATTAGGTGTATTTCTACGTTGTACATAATTATTGTAAATAATCTCATAATTATAGAAAATTGAAATTCAAGTCTTAAAAGTTACTTAAAATTCAAAAACTTACCTTAAAACGATTTTTGAAAAATTGAAAAAATGAAATTAAGTTAACATTGTCATATAAATGGTGACTCACCTCAAGTGGTGTGCACACCAACGTATATTATAGACAATGTTAACTTTTGCAATTGGGTGTATCATTATTTTGATTTGAAAATATTTTTTTGTTTGCTCGTTCAAATGGTTAATTTAGTAAATAATTTTAAATTTCATAAAATTACACAAAACTATTCTACATGGTAACGTATCAAGGACAGTGCCGTGAAATTAGATGCAAATCTCAGCATGAAATAACTAATAATTATATAATTTTATTTTTTCTTGCAATTTTATATCATTTTTATTCACAATTGAAAACTAAAGTCGCAGTTATAAATAATTCTACTTAATCAGGGCCGTCTTAATAAATTCGAGCATTTGAATAATAAACACATTACAATAAAATGTTTCATTTTTCACTTCCTTCAATAACAATGATATTGCATCAAATATAATTCATTAAATTAAAAAGAAGTTCAATGCATTTAATAAAACCGTTCATTAACCAACAATTCAAAACGATTCTCGCATTTTACAAATCAACCTCAACCTTGAAATTCAAACCATGGTAATTCTACATCAAAGACCAATGTTAATTGTCACGAATATCATAAATATTGCCATTTTATAAATGAATATCATTTTCTTATTGACAAATAAAATACAGGTGAATGTAGTAGATGGAAGTTTCACCCTTAGACCAAACTATCCCCTCTGAAAAATATCTAGGTCAACTCAGAATTTGATGTAGGTCACGAAAAAATATGGTGTGTATATACAAAAATGCTTAGTTTCCGCTTAAATGAGCTCCAAAGTCTCTAAATTAAAATACAGTTCACGCCATAATATAACATTTTGTATATATTATAAAAAAAAAATCGTATGTTTCAGCACATGACAAGACACTGAATAACTTCATCATCAAATACCATAATATAACAGCTTTCATATATTATTAGACATAGATAAACTTATATTATAGAAATAAGTTCGTATTCTTTAACACATCTTGAGACAATGAACAAAAGCATAAGAAATAAATATGTAGATCAACGATAAAAACTTAGAAAACTGATAAATAATTTATTTAAGCTGATCAACAGTTCTTTAGGGGGCCAAGAACTTTACTTATCAGATGGATTGTCTTTTTAAATTTTCTTAAACTTAGTCTTGTTTTTTATTTAATTCTGTTTGAAGCTGAAAAGCCAATTTCTGTAATTTTGCTCCTATGTATATTTTCTAATATTCCAGATTGTTAGAAGCTATAACATTTAATTCTTCGGTCATCAAAATAAAATACTAAGACTATTAAATCCAAAATTATATTTCATTAAATCTGATTATATAAACAAATATTCTTGGGACATTTTCTAAATTTTAATTTCAACCAAATATCAACATACCATCGCATTCATACTTGAATTTCAATTTTATTAAAAATTATTTTATTTTAAAATTTCAATTATCATTTCAATTTTAATATCTTAAAATAATTTAAGTTTCAATTAAAACTTTACAAATTTTAATCATGAACTAATTTAATTTAGTATTTTAATTTTAACTCCTCACATCCCCCTTTTTTAAAATGTTTGATCTTCTCAACATTTCTGACTACCATCTTCCCATTTTGATCTTTAAGTAAGTAGCTCCGTTCATGTATTTTCTTTATCACTTTGTACGGCCCTTCCCACCTTGCATCGTCTTTATTTCGAATTTCTTGTTTGATCAAGACCACATCTTCCATTTCAAAATCTCTCACTGTTTTGCTTATTTTTGGTTTTAGTGTTTTATCCTCTATTCTCTTTTCCATATCTTCTCTATTTATTTCTTTATTCGAGTACCATTTCATTCTGTCGATTTTCCTCCCAAATATAATCTCTGCTGGGCTTACTCCCGTTGTTTTTTGAACTGTTGCATTTAACGTATATTCTATTTCTGGCACTATATCAGCCCAGTTTTTCCTTCCTCTTTCATTCAATGACGCGTTAATATACTCTCTGATTGTTCTGAATTGTCTTTCAATAATACCATTCGTGTTATGGTGATATGGGCTTGAGAAAATTAATTCAATGCCAGCTGCCTTTGCTAGTTCTTTTATACTTCTTGCTTCAAAGTTCTTCCCACAATCTACATGAAGTTCTTTTGGAGCTCCAAACTTTAATATCCATTTATTTAATAACGTCTCACTAATTGTTTTTTCGTCTTGCTTGTTTATGGCCGTTAATGAGATATATTTACTATAGTGGCCAATGATTCCGCAAATATATTTCTTTTTGTTGAAAGTTTCTTTCAATGGCCCACATATATCCATATATATCTTCTCGAATGGTTCTGTACTCTTTATTGTTTGAGTTTCCTCCTTTGTCTTGGTTGTTATCGTTTTCATTTTCTGACATCTTTCGCAGTTCTCAATTACCTTTTTTACTTCCGTTGCTAAATTTTCCATGTCGCAGTTATTCTGGATATATTTTGTTACTTTCTGTGCACCTGCATGGCACAGCAATACGTGTACTTCTTTTATCATCCTCTGTATATTATCTGACGGTATCCATATTTTACCTTGCTTAGTTAGTACCGTGTTGTTTTCCATTATGAACTTACAATCTTTATTTTCTAACTTATTCTTTATTTCTTGGACCTCCATATTGTCATTTTGCCACTTGTTATATCCGCCTTCTGCTGTTACTGTTAATATTCTGGTTTTAATTTTGCCGGTTTTTGCGTCTTCGTGTTCCATCATACACTGTACACATGTTCCGCATGTTTTCCTGGATAGCATATCCGCGTTTGTATGGCTTGTTCCTTTCCTGTATTCCATTTTAATATCCAGGCTGCTTAAATAGTTGATCCATGTCTGGAATTGAGCAGTTATTGGTTTCTTCGTTGTTACCATAAACGTAATAGCTTTATGGTCCGTTCTCAGTACGAATCTCTTACCATATAAGTAATGGTTGAAATGTTTACAAAAATAGTATATTGCCAATAATTCTTTTCTGGTAATGCAGTATCCTTTTTCGTGGCTGCTCATCGCATGTGAACCATATGCAATGACATGTTCATGTCCTTTTTCATCCTTTTGCGAAAGAACTGCTCCAATAGTATCGAAGCTCGCGTCTGTGTCTAATATAAATTCTTTTCTGAAATCTGGAAATACCAATACTGGGGCGGTTATCAATGCTTCTTTCATTTCCCTGAAAGCCTTTTCACACATCTCTGTCCATCTTATTTTCTCATTGTTTTTTCCGCATATGCTTTCTAGTGCTCTTGCCTTCTTTGCATAGTCTTTTATGAACCGTCGATAATAGTTACAGATACCCAGAAAGCTCCTCAGATTCTTCACACATTTTGGTTTTTGAAATGATTGTATTGCTTCTATCTTAGTATTATCTGTTTGTATGCCGTCTTTATTTATTATGTGTCCCAGAAACTTCACTTCTTTTCTAAATATTTGACATTTTTCGGGGTTCAATCTTAGTCCTGCTGTTGCGATCTTCCCTAGGACTTTTCCAAATATGTTATAATGGTCTTCTTCTGTCTTTGTGAATATTAGGATGTCGTCTAAATATACCATCACTCCATCTTTCCACAAATCTTTCAATACTTTCGTCATTAATTCTTGAAATGTTCCTGGTGCCGCTGCAATACCGAACGGCATCCTGTTAAAACAGAACTGTCCTTCTTTTGTTGAGAATGCTGTTTTCTCTTGAGATTCTTTATCTAACTTCACTTGGTAATAAGCATTTCCCAAGTCGATTGAGCTAAAATATCTGGATCCGTGTAGGATGTCTAAAATTTCATCTACATTTGGCATTGGAAATGCTTGTCTTTCTGTTATCTTGTTTAATTGTCTGAAGTCTAGACAAAGCCTGATGTCTTTTTTCTCTTTCTTCCATACACAAACTAAAGGTGTGTTCCACGGTGAATTACACTTCCTAATTATTCCGTTGTTTTCTAGATTTTTTATTGCTTCCTCAATCTTGTTTTCCAAGTTTATTGGCTGACGTCTCGGTTTAATCATTATTGGCTCTCCTTCCGTGATGATCTTATGTTTTATCAGATTGGTACACCCAATGTCCCATTTATCTGCCATAAAAACATTCTTGTTTGCCTGAAATATTTCTAGCAGTCTCTTATTTCCGGTAACTTTTAAAACGTCGATGGCATGACGTAATCTTTCTTCATCTGTTATAATCCGCCCAAATCTAGCTTCTATTTCGCAAATGAAATCACTACGTTTTCCATGTTCTTCTAGTATACATTTCAATTCTATACCAAATAACCTTTGTAGTTCTACTCCTCCAATAATTTCTGGTATTAAATTCTTTACTATAATGAATGTTACATTTCTTTCAATACTGCCCATTTTAACATTGATGTTTATTTTACCCATAGTTTCTAATCTACTGTTGTTTGCACATCTTAGCGATTCCCTTGTTTCTAATATTTCGATATTTTCTAATCGATCAATTACAGATTTAGCCATCACATTAATTCGCGCTCCTGTATCCAATAAACAATCTACTTTCCGCCCTTGGATATCCAGTGCTGTACTCGGTCTACCTTGCATTATATTATATGTTATTACTGGACTTTTTTGTTCTTCTACTGACAAAATATTCTGCTCTCTAGTATCTTCTACAATTTCATTAATACACACGTCTCCATTTTTCTTGAGGAATTTGTAAATTTTCTCTATAGTTCTTTCCTCGTGTTTTACTAATTCATTTACTTTACACTCCTCTTTAAATTTTTTCTGAATTTCCTTATCATTCGACTTTTTAATTTCTACACTACTATTATTATTAATATCACGTTAAAAAACACTACAATCTTTATCAATCATACAATCATCATACATACTTAAATTACACATACCGTTAGCATTCATTCTTTGGTTGAAATCAATATTACTTAGTAAATTGCTCCGATCAATGTCCCGTTTGACGGAGCGTGCTCGTTTGGGTCATTCTCCCTGTTATACTCGTCTGGCTGGCTTGACTGTTTTGTATTCATCATCTCATCATCAGACTCGATAGCTGCAATATCTTTTCTGTTATATTGTTGGTTTCCCCATTGTCTTTGATGTACGTTCCTTGATTGATACATATCTTCCCTTTGTTGATAGGTATTTCTTTGAATTCTTCCTCCTGACATCTTCCTTTGGTCTCGATCTCTTCCTTGATTTCGTCTTTCCATATTTGTGTAGCACTCTCTTTCTTTGTGTCCTCGTGCATTGCATCTATGACATTTGATTGTTGGGCATTCTCTTCGTATGTGACCTTCAACACCACATGCATAACATTGAAATCTTCTTTTTATATTACATTCTCTGCTACTGTGTCCCGGTTTTTGACACGTCCAGCATTCTATCACTTTAACTCTTGTCTCTGGTTTCCATTCGTTGATTTCTCTCTTCGTGGCTCCAACTTGTACTACATCTCTATAAGTTCTTCCCCCAGTTGTAGGTCGTATTGATCTCACCGTGTTTACTTGTTCAATAACCTTGTTAACTTTTTCTATCTTCTTTATAGTTTCTTTAATTTGTTCCGCCGTTTTGAGATCTTTCATTTCGATTTCTTTCCTGACTTCTTTATCTCTTACACAATGTGTCAATAAACATTTCTGAATTTCTTCCTCATTCCAAGTACCATTTGGGTCTTCACTGGTGTCTTCGTTATTTCAAAGAACCTCTGACATTCTTTGATAAATAATTCGAGGTCATCTCCTCTGTGGAATTTTTCTGGAAGTAATCTTCCAATAAGCAGATCCGTTGGAATGGTCGCCATGTTAGAAGCTATAACATTTAATTCTTCGGTCATCAAAATAAATTACTAAGACTATTAAATCCAAAATTATATTTCATTAAATCTGATTATATAAACAAATATTCTTGGGACATTTTCTAAATTTTAATTTCAACCAAATATCAACATACCATCGCATTCATACTTGAATTTCAATTTTATTAAAAATTATTTTATTTTAAAATTTCAATTATCATTTCAATTTTAATATCTTAAAATAATTTAAGTTTCAATTAAAACTTTACAAATTTTAATCATGAACTAATTTAATTTAGTATTTTAATTTTAACTCCTCGCACAGATAATGGATGATTTGGAACAATCTAATTCGTCATTTTGAAATAAACCAATGATTAATCACTAGTTAGAATTCTTACTTTATTTCTCAACTCTCACCAATCATAGTGTCATGATAATGGCCCTCGAAAACACACTTTATTTACTTATATTTTTGCATTATTATTATTAATAATATTCAAATTAATTAGTTCATTAAATAATAATTATCAGTTTTGACACGTTTTTGTGCTTTAAATGCTATTTTATGCCTTTTTTGATAATGAAATCCTCACTCAGATATTATACAATATTTTTCCTTTGTTTTAGATTTTAATTCGAAAAATTAATTATTTATTGATTTTCTGTAAATTCACTTTTCGGTGCTTTTTATGTATTTTTCTCACAATTCTGTACAGTGTACACGTCCTATTTGTCCTCCCTATCATTTTATGCACCATCAAATTTTAAACATTTATATTTTATTTGGTTTTCATTCACTTTTTATTTTATAATTTTTATTTTACAATGCCAAAAAATTAATGAAATTCATTTTAAGTAGGAGTCATCGACAGTTTTAGCTCAGTTCCGGTTCATTTCATCGTAATGTCCATCTACATAGGAACAATAACAATAATAATCATTATTATTATTCATTTACAATGTTTAATATTAAAAAATATAGTGAAAATAGTGAAAATTAGACAAATTTTTTGGGGTCGGATTTTTAGGGATATTTACACAAATTAATACGCTAAAGTATCTGAAAATAAAACTTCCTATGAAACTGAAAGATGTTTCTCTCATTACACAATTTTCATCAAATCAATATTTCTGATCGAAATAATATAAAAAAATACTTACAGTGAGCATAAAAAGTATGGAAACATAAGATAGAAATTTGTGTCTTCTTTTATCATTTTATTTTGCGAAAGCCATGAATTTTTTTGTTAGTGTTTCTTGGTATAGTTTTATGTGGGCTTTCTCAAGGTAGAATCAGTGAGACAATGAGAGGAAATTTTGACACCCTTTTCGTAATTTGTTTAAAAAAATTCCAAATTTTGAATCAAATAAGTATGAAAACAATTTTTGGATCATAAGTCAAATTTCCCCCCAGGATTTTAATTAAATAAATTTTATTAATTTAATAAATTTAAAAATATTGATTGTATTTTTATAATTCCTATTTTTTAATCTTTTCAATGCAAAATTTTTACACTGAAATACTGGAACAAATAATAGTTGGTAATGTTGATATCCAATATGAATTTTTGCTGAATATTGGCATTTTGAAAAGAGAAATAAAATGTAATTACTGTAATGAAAGAATGAAGGTGAGGATTTGTAAAAAAGTAAAAGATGGTAGAGTTTTATTTTGTTCAAAGAAAGATTGTTCAAAATATAAAACTACAAAATCTGTTAGAACAGAAAGTTTTTTGGAAATTTTCTCAAGAAGTATGTTGTTCAACCTTTCTATCGGAACTTGATTGTGCAGAAAAGGTATTATATAAATTATATGGAAAATTGCGTGGTTTATGCCATGATTATTATGTGGAAAATATTGAAATGATTGGTGGTCCTGGACATATTATTAATCTTGATGAATCAATGTTCAGGCATAAACCAAAATACCACAGAGGAAGAGCAACGGATCATGAGATCTGGGTGTTTGGAATTGTGGATTCTAGTTATGTGCCTGCAAAAGGTCTAATATTTGTTGTTCCTAATCGATCTTCTCAAACACTATTGCCTATTATACAACAACATGTAATTCCTGGATCAATTATTCACACCGACGAATGGCGTGCTTATAATAACATTTCTAATGCCGGATTTGAGCATCATACAATTAATCATAGTTTAATGTTTGTAAATCATGAAACTGGAATACATACACAGTTTATTGAATCATATTGGGCGAAGCAAAAGCAACGTCAAAAAACAATGAAGGGCATAAGAGGTAAAAAATTAAGTGAATATTTAGCGATGTTTAATTGGTGGGATAATGTTTGTCAAAAAAACTTTCAAAAAGTTATTGAATTAATTAAATTATTTAATTATTTATTATTCTTTTATTGTGGGAAATTCGACCATTGATCAAAAAAGGGGGGAAATTTGACTTATGATCCCAATTTTTTTATTTTCTATTGTACTGAATAAATACAGAATGACAATGTGAATAACAATGTCAACAAGAGTTTACACCAAGATAATAATTAATATTTTGTAGAATATTCACCACCATCTAAAAGTCCCTGATAACGGTGTGGCATGGAGTCTACAAGGCGCTCACATATGCTAACAGNTGATAAAAATTGCCTTTTCAAGGATATCACTGTATACAAATGTGTTCATGATACCGGTGATCTGTGTCAGTGGATCCGTTCCAGATCTCGAGAAAGCTCTTCAAACGAGAACATTGCCACCTCCGTGCTTGACAGTTGGTTTTTCGTACAGAAAATTGTACTATTCTCGATTTGGTCGCCAAACTTTACATCAACCATCGGAACCAAAATGTTTGAACTTTGATTCATCAGACCAGAGTACAGTAGACCATTGCTGTGTAGTCCAGCCAATGTGCTTTATGGCAAAGGCAATTCTTTCACGGCGAATCTTAGCAGAAACATATGCCTTTTAAGCAGGGTTGCGTGTATGAAGTCCAACGCTCATTAGTCTGTTTCGAATAGTATGCTTGCTCAAGTGATGGAGGTTCAAGTTGTCTTTAATGGCTTTGACAGTTATGAATGGATTTTTTTGGCCTCTTTCACGATAGTTCGATCTATGCGTTCGTCTGTTTTGCGAGGTCTCCCACATTTTTGCTATTTTTTGATAACTTTAGTCACAGTACTGCGCTGCACTGCAAAAGCCTTCGCAATGTCAATTTTCTTCTTTCCACCATTAATATATAGGTCCATCATTCTTTCTTGAATATTACCTGACAAATACTTTCTTGTAGGCATGAAACTGCTGAGTTGTAAAGAAATTTAAAATGTTTCTATATAGTTTTTTGATTCAAAATTTTGTATGTTTACAAAATAAGAATAAAAATATAATCTTAAAAAGATCATATTGTTTCACAAATAGTACCATTTGAAAGCCCACTTAAAACTGTGTTGGTATATAAAAAAAGGATCCTAAGCATTAGTAGAATAAAATGGTTAAAAAAGAAACAAATTTCTATCTCATGCTTCCATACTTTTTTGTTCACTATAGTTTTAAAAAAACTTTCACTCCTTTCATATAAAAAATGCTTAATTCTAACCAGGCTTTTCAACAATGAAAAAAACAGAAATTATCCAGTAAGTAAAATGTTTTGAAACACAGCAATTGGCATTTATTCATGATCGGAGATAATCTGCTGATTGTTTAGCAAGCCCAATGCTAGTATTACACCTAATTCCGAAATTTAGTAACCTCTATAATACACATTGATGTGCACACCAGTTGAGGTGACTCACCATTTACGTGAAAATGAAGTTTATAACTTCATTTATTCAATTTTTAAAATGTGTTTCATGTAAAGTTTTTAATGTTAAGTAACTTTTAAGGCTTGAATTTTGATTATATATATATTTATGAGATCATTATTCAAGTTCTTAAATATTACTTTTAGTCAGCATTTATAATATAAAATGTTGATAATTAAATTTCAGGTATTTTTTTAGGAATTTTATGAAATTAATTGGAACTATTTCCATATAATGTAAGTCAGATATATTTTTAATTATAAATAAATAAAGTAATCACCAAAGACATTTATTTTTTAATACAATTAGGAAAGAAGCACGTACACGGATTCTTTGTAATTTTCCCCATTCTCAAAGGCAATAATAAGCCGAATTTTGTCATTTTTTGTTTATATATTAATTTATTAAAATTTACGATTTGCGAATTTACTGTTATACGGTAAAATATTTTAATGTTTTGTAATTTAATGAATAAATCTTACATTGTCAGAAGAAAGGTTATATTCTAAATTATTTTATAATTAAATTTTACGATGTATTTTTATCTTTTTCTCTGACCTCAAGGTAGATTCTAAATTAAAAGTTTTTCCTCTATAATTTTTTAATAATTATATGTTAACAATATGTTAATGGTTATTAATTTCGGTAAAAAAACGCTTTAATAAATTTGCATGCATTTTTCATTATGTGTTTTGTGTTGGTGTGTTCAATTATTTTTCTGCCACTTTCTCAATTCCTACAATAAATTTCGGAACAATAAATTTCTACACACATTTAAGTTTGTGTGTTAGTATACTATAAATTTATTGATTTTTTTTAGATAATAGAGGTTATTAAATTTCGAAATTAGGTGTAATAATAATGCTATGTACTTTTTAAACCTATCTTTAATTATTCCACGTACTTAAACTTGCGTTAATTTAATACTAATTAATTAATTAATTAAAATCATTTTAAATAAAAATTCCAATTAGTAATTTTTGCTTTTTATCAAATTCTTTTTTTATTGTTTGTTTTAACTAAAACGAAATAACTTTTTTGATTAATTTAATTCTATTGGGAACAAATTTAGATTGTGAAATAGATTTACTGTCAGTTTATATTTACATTTATAATTATAAGAAATATTTAATCGAATTCCCATATGATATTTTCTGAAATTTTAATCTTTCATTATCTATATTATGAAATAAAAATCGATAAATGTCTGTAAAATTTATTTTGGAACCTAAATGAATCGATTAATCAATTATTTATTAATTATTTTATATTTATTTCAATTTAGGTTCCCATCCAGGAAGTTGTAAAGGACATTCAGGGGTTTGGAATTTAAAAAATATTTAACAATGTCGAATTAAATTCAGCCAATTATTGATTTATTAAGCCGCTAATTTTAAGTATCTAACCAATGGGAAAAAGGATAAGATATAAGTTTGTTATAATATAACCGTTCATCTTTCCCCGTCATAAATCCAGCCCGCTTTTGCGTCTTATTGACTCACTAAGAATTCGTTTCGAGATTTGGCCGTAATACATTCAATTATGCGTTATACAGCTACAGCAAATTTTAAGAGAGACCAGTTATAGACAACTTAAAGAAATGATAGATAATTCAATCATGAACCAAAACTTTAATAATAAGATTAATAAGAATGTTAACAAAACCCATATCAGATGGGAAATAAAAGACCAAGATTTCCACAGCAATTGAAATCTGGTAATATTAAAAAATGAATATTACAGACAACAGAAGGAAACCAATAGAAATCGGGAAAACATACCTCGGAGACGTTAAGCATGCTAAGAATGGGGTCATATACGAGCTGAATGTCCTAATCAGAAAATGTGGTGACTGTAAAAGAAATGTTTTGATGTTCAACAACCGAAACAATGGAGAAATGATTAATGCGTGGCTACCATGGACGAATGCTATGAAGGAGAACTATATAATCAAGAACCAAACGATTGTGCTTCGACACCAGGAGAAGTGATCAAAGCGCCGAATTAAATGCGAGTAATATTTTGAGTAATTTATGTAGTGATATGAATGATTGTAAATTTTTATTTATGGTAGATCAAGTGTAGACATTTTTATTAATAAAATTAAAACTTCATGTATATTAGATACGGTATTAGATAGGGTATTGTGTGGACCCGGGAACAAAGACATATGACGTCATCGATGACGTCACAAAGACATATGACGTCATATCCCCTACCCCCGGGGGAGGGGGGTTATTTTATTTTTTTTTTTTTTTTAAATTTTTTTAAAATTTTTTTTAAAAAATATATTACGTTGCGGTATTTTAATATATTACGTTGCGGTATTTTAAAATTAAAATTAATTTTATTCACATCATTCGAAAGGTCTTGAAGAGATCTATGCAAAGGTTTCACCCGGGTCCACACAATACCCTACTCTACTGTTTTTTCTCTCTCTTTTTCTCTCTTTTCTCTTTGTCCGATTGGGATTTAAGTGTAACCATGTATAGGCAGAATTTAATTCTCTACAAAATGGCTCAATTACAATTTTAGTTTGTCGCTTTGTGTGTAATACACACATGTTTTTAAGATAAATTTGTATTTTTCATACAGTTAACGTAATTTTCTTAGGATTTTATTCATATAATATATAGATAAAATTTAATTTTCTATAAAATGGATTGATTAGAAATTATATATCTTGTTTTGTGTGTAATACACACATGTTTTTACGATAAATTTGTATTTTTCATATAGTTAAGGAATGGACTTATCGACAGATATGAAGGTGAAATGTCAAATCAAAGCCCATTAGAAATCTTAGGAAAAGTTTGGATAACGGTATTTGTCAATAATTTTGAAATTTCTTTGTAGCATTTGAGATTACTCGAAATGATCTTTTGAAATACTTCGATTTTATATTGAAAATGAATGATCAGGACAAATTAGTCAAGCAGGAAGATATTAATTATATAGAAAGGTAGATTTAATGAGGTAGAGGACCAAAATATAGCTAACCTTCTTAAACAGTACGATGAAATATTTATGAAACATAAACGAGATAATAGATTTTCATCTAAGATTCTGCCAAATCCCCTGAGTCATTGCAAATAAATACGAGAGCATTTAATAATGATGATATTCTTTCTGAATACTGTTGGCTTTGAATGTACAGCACAGTCCTCCGAAAAACATGATAAATTGTCATTGCAACTCGATCAGCTTTGCAAATTCGCGATCCATAATCAATTACTGGGACAGTAATATCTTTTTCCATTTTTCTTTTTCGTATTATTCAAATATAAAATAAATAACAAAATTCCACGAGGAAACTTTATTTAAATTTTGGAACCACAATTTGAATTAACCATAAAATAAATCACTTCCAAAAGAACGCTGACCAAGCAAAATCGAAACTACCTAAAATCTGACCACAAACATTCCAAAATTGAAGCAACAAAACAAATTTTCAAAAAAAATCAAAAAACCAAAATTCGAGATAATTTTCTAGGATTGATAAATTATTTCAAAAAGTTTGTGGCAAATTATTCAAATCATTCAAAAGAATTAGAAAAGTTATGGGGCAGTAATCAAAAGAAGATTCTATAGACAGACAGTCAAAGGCCATTTCAAAGTTTTAAAGAGCAATCAATCAATGTGAACTGTGTCAAACACGAAAAAGCCTATTAAAAGTTTATTATGTATCTGCATTGTTCGAAACAATATTTGTCAACTTCTGTGGTCCAGTAAAGATGAAAATACATGGGAAACAGTTCATCATGGCAATTATAGATCAATTTAGTAAATATATTTTATTAAATGCCTTGTTAAAACAAAATAAGAAGACGAACACCCAAAAATTATTCATTGTGATCGTGGAAAATCATTCGAATCACAGTCATTTAAAGATCTGTAAAGAACGATTATATAAATATAATATATTCTTGTCCTTATCACCACTGCAAATGGATTAATAGAAAGACAATATCAGACAATCAGAGATGCAATTCATAATTCAGTAAAGCACAGAGAGCATAAGAATTGGACAGATATATAACTAAATATTGAATTTATGTTAAAGGCAACTCTACAAAACATTATTGGTTGTAGTCCAGCAGAACTTATTTATGGAAAGAAAATCAACAAAATGTGATATCCGACATTGGGCGAAAAATCAAATATAATGGATTTCGTATAGAAAAGACAATAAAACGAATATAGAGGAGAAAATAAAGTTATATTATGATGAAACTGGGCAATAATTAGAAAGATGTATGGTCGTAGTTATATATTGGAATAATGAATGAATGAGAAGATCTTTTAATAATGATAATGATAAAATGATAATAATAATAATAATAATAATAATAATAATAATAATAATAATAATAATAATAATAATAATAATAATAATAATAATAATAATAATAATAATAATATATATATATAATATATATATATATTATTATTATTATTATTATTATTATTATTATTATTATTATTAATATTATTATAGTAATTAATTCTTAATATTGCTCTCAATATTTGTTGACAAATAAACAGATTATTGGTTTGACCGTTATTTGTAAAAAATGTATTTACAATATTTTTTGAGTTTGTTTGTTTTCTCGAAAATATGAATAATTATTTGCTGCTATATTATGCAATTATATTTCAGGAGAAAATAGTTATATTATTTTTATTATGTCTATTTAGAATATAAATCAAACGGTTGATTATGTTTTTTTATAAGTAAAGTTTTATTTTAGGATTTTTACCACGCAAGCCACGTTGCAGCGATAACCTGTTTGTCCACGAGCGTCCTTTGCTGTCTAGGAACAATATTCTATTCCATCTATCTACAAAAACACGGGAAATCTTTCCGAAGAGCTCCTTTAATTAATAGATTCCAGGTAAAGTTTTGTTATAATAATTTTATCAAACATTCTTCAAAGGTTTACTTGGCGATCGCAAACTTGGGATTTTGCACTTGGCATTTGATAGATCATATTTATGTGATAACATCTTTATCCCATCTGGATGCATCGGTTTGCAAGTTTATAGGATATATGTTCATAATGACCTTCAATTGTTTGGGCATTATCTCATGCTTTGTCACATTCTCCGCATTTATTATCGTGATTTTGGAGAGAAAAGTAGTTGGTATATTTCATTTCATTTCTTTTTGGTTTTCTTTTAATTTCAGTTGAAATTCTGGACCTTCGATGTCGGGCTTTGGATAGTTGGAACAGTCTTACCGATAACCCTCTCATCTATTGCTTTAGCCTGTGGTTGGCTAGGATTCAACTCTCAATGGTAACCATTTAGTTCCTATTCTTCACTTTCTTATTCCATCTAGGTGCGGAATTCGGATAAATATCCCAATACAAGGCAATTTAATAGAGATAGTATTCAGTGGACTGGTCATGTGGATTAATATTTCTTTGTCATTCACAACGTATGGAAGCATTTTATTCAAAGTGATACGGTCAACAATCAGGGTCAATCATATTAAGGAAACTAATAAATTAAAGAATATAATGAGCACTGATAATAAGAAAATGGCGAAACGTTTTATTATTTTCCTCATGATATTATTTGTCCAGTGGTTCCCATTGTCAACTTATTTGGTATTCAATTCAATTGGGTTGAAACCTCCACAAATATTAATGACATTTGTCATCACTTTTACTAATCTAGGAGGGGTTTTTACCTTGGCGATCTTCATCTGGACCAGACAGAGAGCAGCAAAATCGGTCGGAGCGTTAGAAATGAAAACAATTACGACTCATGTAGATAAATGAAAACAAAACTTACTGGATATTGAGATATAATTCTTTTTCATCTTTTTTTACTTACAAATGTCAGCAGTCAGTTTCATTTTCCATCTGATTTTGCAAAATATAATGTTTTCTCATTTCGTTATTCAAATTATTTATTTATATTTGTTATTAATAATCTAAGTAATCTGTGAACTTTATTGTTTCATATAACCTAGATATTTTATTCACTTACTATTATTATTATTATTATTATTATTATTATTATTATTATTATTATTATTATTATTATTATTATTATTATTATTATTATTATTATTATTATTATTATTATTATTATTATTATTATTATTATTAGTATTATTATATTTTTTAGGAACATCTCAAGAACTGTATGATTTGTGATTATAAGGAAAATAGTAAAATAGCCGTTGAGTATTTCCTAAGGATATGGAATAGTTGTACCTGACCAAAAATATCAAAATTGAAGAGAGCGGTTCCAATCAATCGAATTCGAACTGAAATACCGCCAAAAATAAAGTAAAAGATAATTGCAATAAAGTTGAAGCCCTTATTCATGCACGAACTTTACACCTAAACCGTTTGTGAAGAATCACTAGGTTTGTACTCATTTGTCTTCTTCTCAAGAATTGAATCTTCTACTCAAATAAATTATTATTAGAAATGCGGAAGGGGTCTAGATAAAAAGGTCGTGTTATGCTTTAATAACTACATTTAACTACTCATTATTATGCAATTAATTTAAAATGTTAAAAAATTTTAAATTTAATTGACAACATGATATTTTTATCTCAATTCTATTTGAAAATAAATTTCTCCCTATCGAATGACGAATAATTTATCAAATTTAACCAAATATTTCCTTTAAAACTAAGTATTGTCTTATCTTAAAAAATGTAACTTATTGATTTGAATTCTTACCAAATAGTCATGGTAACGGTAACTAAATTGAAGTATCGAACATCTTCAAATGCAAAATATTTAATGTCAAAATGATTCCAATAATACAATTACTTAATATCATTATTATTATTTTTCTAGTCTTGGGAAGGGTACTTTTACTAGCGTCTTAATATTTTTAAAAAATTTATTAAATAATTTAAAAAAATGTATTTTCTTGTTATTTGCCGTCCTTGGTTGCATTCAGTAAGTTTGAACGTCATTTTAAAAATTTGCAGACAAATTTCACATTTATAAATAAAATTAAGAGAATAATAATAATTAATGTGTCTTTTAATTATCTAATTCATTTGACAAATTTAATATTTAATTTTAAATGACTTCCTAAAATTAATTCTGTAAAATCTTCCATTAACACCGGAAACAAAAGAAATTAATTTATACGAAAAACTAGAATATAGACAAAATATTTTCCTTTAGTTTTATCTTATTAAATCATCAGCTA
This sequence comes from Schmidtea polychroa, assembly GCA_959609185.1. Classification (NCBI taxonomy): domain Eukaryota; kingdom Metazoa; phylum Platyhelminthes; order Tricladida; family Dugesiidae; genus Schmidtea; species Schmidtea polychroa. Next base: position 144,221 of record CAUHTR010007988.1, read on the forward strand.
GTGAATTTTAAATTAATAATAATAATAATATTTAATAATAAGTAATATTTTAATTATTATTGATATCAAGGATTTTTTTAAAAATTTGAAAAATTCTCAAATTGCATAATTTTATCAACCATAAAAAACATTGTTTTTGAAACTCTATATGTCACTCTCTTAATTTCAACATATTTAAGATATAATTACGTTATCTTTTTAATCCAAAGTTAATGAATAGATAAGAATTTTTATTGAAATAAGGAAATAACACTAAATTTGATATACAAATATTTTTTAAATTAACCCGCTTTCCGTGATCGAATCGAAATGAAATTTTGATATAATGCAGTGTACACACAAAGCAGTGTTAACACCAAATTGTTTACTTTCCACTTAGAGATTTAAATAAATACAATATTAGGATTGTTTATATCGTTTATTTTGCAAACCGATTATCGATTGTAGGAAAGAAAACCGATTTCTATCGTTTTTAAAACAGATGATTGAATTTCCGGATTTTGTCTAAGAAAATATTGGGCTAGAACCCAAGAATTTATAAATAGTTTAAATGCGTCGAAAATATATACACATGCACAGTACGAAGTTGAATAAAGATCCACAGATAATACATCAATTAAAACAAAGTAATTAAAATAAATAGGAAAATAATAAAACATGTTTAAATAAAATGAAAAAAACAAGAAGTTGCAAGCATCTACATAAAATGAATAGGACCAATAAGAACCTCCTACTTTAGTCCTATTTTTTAATAAAAATCCATCATTTTGAATTTGAAATCTATCATGGTGACAGAGCAAACAATTATGGTTGTATTAACATACGAAAGATCATAATTAGATAGTAATAATTAATTTTGACTTGAATAGACATCTGAAAGAGCTATAATTAAATCTGTCATGATGGATATAAAATAATATGTAGAAAATAGTTAATAATAATTAATAATATATTATGATATCACTTTACATTAGAAAATACCATAATAAAAAATAAATTAAATAAAATAAATTAAAATTCGTTTGTTTTAAATCATCAATTTAATCAATTGGTCAATTAATTGTAGTAACTAAAATTAGTAACTTCAGAAATTCATGGGAAATATGTGTATACAAGCATGAATGATGCAGCGCGTAGGTGGATAGACAGAGATTGATGAGAGGAACCAATGCATGCAATCACGAAACCTTTTACGAGATGAGAGAGATTGCATAGCACACCCGATACAATGGAAACACTGACTCAAATCCAAGAAATATATCCTAATTTTGTTTAACTGGGTGACTATTGACTAAATTTTTGCCAAATATTTTATGGCTATGTGGTAATGGTAATTGTAAGTAAATAAGTTCTATGCCATATTGTATGCCAATATTTTCTAATATCAAGATGACCCTTGACTTGATTTTCAAACATACTAAAATTATTATGAGATACGGTCGAGAGTTTCTGCTTCGCCGTCTAGGAAGTGTGAAAGTTAGGAATTCTTGGTATATGCCGCTCCTACGTTCGGGAGGAATACTGACGATAGTCGTAGGCTTCTGAGGAAGGAGAGTTCAAGCAACTCAACGGACTTTAACGAGCCCGACTTAGATTACTAGATCGACCTAGAAACTTAAATCAGCGAAGGAAAGTTAGAAGATTGTTAATGAATATATTTTAATAATGAATTTGGATAATATTCGGAAAAATATACCACGGAAGAAGTTTTCCCATAAAGATAGGCAGATCTCTGCTTAAAAACTTTAAAAGAGAATAAAATCTTAGTCTATTACTAAGGCAGAACGTTGCAAAATTTTCAAGAAGCCATCAAAACAATTTTCTTGATAAATCTATGAGGACCCTAGAACATTTAAACAAAACTCGCTGAAGTACCAACAAATTATATATTATATATTATATATATATATATATTATTATTATATATATATTATTATATATTCATTTTTACTTATTCGCCAAATGCTTTTTAAATCAATAGTCATGATAACAATGACTAAAATTGGGAAACAATTAATAATATTTTTCAACAAGTTATATAATGCATGTGCAGTTTATCATTATTATTATTATTATGATTATTATTATTATTATTATTATTATTATTATTATTATTATTATTATTATTATTATTATTATTATTATTATTATTATTATTAAAAATCGCCACTCAAACATCACTTATACAATATATTTCGACTAGGTTCACTGTCATTATCAGATAGAAAAGAAAAATCTATACATATTTTAAATTGCTTATTTGAACAAAATTATAAAAAATCCTCAAAGTCATCCAACAGATAAATAATCAATTTGAAAATTTTTTATTAAAAAATATATTTTATTTTGAAACATTCATTCAAAAATATGCGATTAAAATTTTTTAATTTTACAAGTATTTTATATTATATTTAATAATTTATACATTTTTACATAACATTTTACATTAACATAATTTTTCGCAGTAGCTTTTCACGTACCATTTCAAAAACAGCACTACAGACACGAACATATTCTTTTTAAGGGGAAAATTTAATTATCTTTAAAAAATATTTTTCATCGCTACAAACTACCATTAAAAAACATATTATTTTGAACATAATAAATTAAATTTAATATTTTCATATAATAAATAATAACTTAGGATATTTAAAAAATTGATAATAATTAATAAAATAAGTTATGATCCTAATAAATAATAGTTGATCTTTTAAAATAAAAAAATAAAATTTATATATTAATAGTGATCGTTAATAATACATTTTATACTTCATTAGCCTTCACGATAAACTATGGTTTAATTTATTATTAATTTTATTTTAATAAACATTTTTTTAAATTTATATTAATAAAAAATACTTTCTTTGAATTTAAAAATTTTTAATTATATAATTTTGAATGAGTTAAATTAAAATTGAAAAATTAAATATATTTTCAAATAAAATAATTTTTCAAAGATCAAACCTAATTTTTAAAAGATTTTACAATGTCGGTTAAATACATTTGTAAAATCATTTATTGTGCTCACTAATATTAATTAATCTATTCAGTTGATAGTGATCGAGAACTTGAATATGGAGATGACTGATTGTCATTCATATGTATGTGACATTGCATCCATTAATTTATTAGTGAATCTCTAATAATGCTTAGATCGGGTCTGGATGCAATTATAAAGGGGGAGGTTTATGCAGCTCATACAGAAATCTAATTTCTTCTGGATAATACAAGCATATCCATTCTTTAACTACTATTGTTTTTGTTTATTTATAAGTTTTGATTTCTGTATATTTTAATAAAAATATCTATATGGCATTTTTTTTTATTCTACAAACATTCCCTTAAAAAAACATTAAAAATATTTTCATGAATAATTTGATTTCAAATAAACAATTTGAACAAAGTTTAAATGAAAACAAAATCACTTCCATATTTTTAATAATATTTTCTTTCGAGATATTTGATCATGTTTTACTTTTATGATATTTTAACTTCGAGATACTTTGTTTGTAGGATAATTGTTCTAAAGATAATAATAATAATAATAATAATAATAATAATAATAATAATAATAATAATAATAATAATAATAATAATAATAATAATAATAATAATAATAATAATAATAATAATAATAATAATAATAATAATAATAATAATAATAATAATAATAATAGTAATAATAATAATAATAATAATAATAATAATAATAATAATAATAATAATAATAATAATAATAATAATAACAATTATAATAATTGGTCAATCTTGAGTTTAATAATGTCGAGTCTGTTAAAATCATGTTAAAATTCAAAAGTCATTAACATATTGTTAACATATTATTATTTTCAATTTATTAAAAAAGCATCGTGGAAAATATTTTTTAGAAAAATTTTGTAGAGAAAATGACGAAAATAATTATGATTTATAAGATTAATTATAAATTTAATATTTCTTTAGAATCTCAGATATTGTCATCAATATACTCATAATGAAAACAAATATCTCATTGTCTGGCTTAGGAAATATTTTCGCTATAATAGCTATAAGGGATAATTGGATATTCAAAACAAATTTCAAATATTCAATCAGGTCCTTCTACCTGTTGATTTCCAGAAAAAAAATCGAAAATCGTAAATTTTATTAACTTAATTTAAAAAAAATAATATTTTAATAGAATCTGAACATGAAAAAATTCAATTAATTGATGCCTTCGAAAATGATGAAAATTACAATGAATTTAAAAGATTGGTAAGAATGTATTAAAAAAATTAATGTGTTTTGGCAATTACTTTCTTTAATAAATAATTCAAAATTGATCTGACTTACATTATATCGAAATAATTCCAAAATAATTCTAAAATAAATTTCATAAAATTCCTAAAAATTATGAAATGTAATTAAAAATAAATTATTGACTAAAAGTAACAATTTAAATAATAATCTCATAATTATATAAAATCAAAATTCAAGACTTAAAATTTACCTAAATTAAAAAACTTGAAAGCCATTTCTAAAGTTGAAACAATGAAGTTAATAACTTAATTTTCTAATACACCAGAAATCACTCAGATAGGTTTCCTAGAATATAAGAAAAAATTCAATATTGCACAAACACAACACATAATAAAAAACACATGCAAACTTTCGATATATAGAAATGCAATGCTGAGATACGTTTCTATAATAATTTTATTTTAGACGTTAAATTGTCATGAAAATGACGAAATATCACCGCAAGAATTATTTTTGAGTTAAAATTAAGTTTAGAATTTCTCAAAGGATGAATAAATTCATTAGTGTTGACAATGATAGCAGCTATAAATATCCACAGCAGATCCATGACTCAAATTATGTTGGATAATTATAATAATTAAAAATATATTCTTGCAATGATAAAAATATAATTATTAATTCATAAAAAAGTTTAATATCAATTATTATTATTTTACCAATATCAAAGATTTATGATGAAAAGTATTAAAAGCAATCATTGTAAAATTTTAATGGTATTTTATGTTTCATTAGTTAATTAATTGTTTGAATTTTGTAACATCAAAGGTTATTTGAACTTGAAATTACTTTATAAATGATTTTGCACAATATTTTTCCTTAAGTTTACTATTTCTAATTATTATTATTATTATTATTATTATTATTATTATTATTATTATTATTATTATTATTATTATTATTATTATTATTATTATTATTATTATTATTATTATTATTATTATTATTATTATCAATATGATAAAGTGATTATTTCTTGGTAGAAGCATTTATTATTTAAAACAATAAAGTGATAATTAAAGTCTTTTGTTGCGAATAATGTATTTAATGAAAAGATTTTCGACTATGAGATAGTACTTGTCAATCTCCTGGAATTTAGCATTTTTCTTCCCGAACATACATTTCTGTCTTTCTTTTATTTCCTTTTTCTAACTTCTCATTGGTTAAAAATATAATATAATGATATACTTTCTTTTTCTGAATTTTTAAAAAATTGTATTTAAAATTAAAATTAAATATCTTCTAAAATTAAAGAAACTCAATCCAATCCGGAATCGAACCAAGTTATTTTTGAAACGGGTTTAGAATCCAATCACTCCACTACTATGACACTTTGCAAACCATAATTACAGGGCAGTAACAAGGGTGGTGTGAGCGGTGCAGTCGCACGGGTGCACATTTGAAAAGGGCGCAAAATTGGGATGTAACATTTTTTAAATTTTACCAAAAAATAAAAAATATAAATAAAAAAAAATATCAAATGGCATGCACGAAAACAAACGACACCCTAGCTAGTCTATCTTTAACATTGTTGATTGGACTGGTTCATTATCGTGCACTTGTAGGTGTGTGTTCTGTAAAATGTTAGTACACAAAATGGGTTCCTGTCATTTGTGCAATTAGCAACAGAATTTTAAGAGCATTACTACCTATTATAGTAGCTGGAAATGAACACATAATTAACAATATTAACATAAACGTTATAATTATAATAGAAGGCTGATTTGAATTCGCGTGAACCGTACAGGGCGCAATAATACCTTGTCATTTGTAATTTTGTAATTTTTCTCTTAAATATAGACTTTAAACAGAAACATCACCGGAACCAAATGGTAATTTGAATCAAAATGAATCAAATATCAAAAATATAACAATATAAAAAATATTAAAAAATATAGATAAATAAATTTGTACAACCGAATTGTTTACTGAAACAAATTTGTTACCCAAATTAATTGTCGGACAACAAAAAAATTTCTTAAACAACTTTTGAGAACACAAAGAAAAGAGAAATAAAAAAGAAAACTCCAAGTTGCAGATAAAATTTAAAAATTAGATTTGTGTAGAAATTAAAAAATATTTACATAATTCAATAATTGAAACAAAACCTTTAAAAATATTTGTGTAAACAGTGAAAATATTATTTATTTTATATTTGTTAATGATCGGTATTAAAAAATTCAAATAATGTTGAATTTTTTGTTTTAATACGAAAAAATGTGCCGAGAATTAATGGCAATCAATTAATAAATTTGTTTTTGTTTTACTAAACAAATTACAAAACAACAGGATATTTTTTATTTTTGTATTTATAAACCGATTTTATTTTATTTTGTTCTAACATTTTTTTCCGTTATTTTTTCATCAATTTAAAGGAATTATTAATTAAAATTGAATAAAATTGATTTCAATTAAAATTAAATTAAATATTGGATTAAATATTTTATTTGAGTAGCTAATTTAAACAAAATGATTATTTTCAATTTTTAATTATATTTTCCTGAAAATGTAAATAGACGAGAATTTGCAATTCAATAATGTTTTCCTAATTTATTTTTTATAATTCTCCCAGAAAGTTACGTTATACATAATTTGTTTAAATTGAAATTACGATATTATGACAAAATTTCAAAAGAAACATTTTTTTCCTTCTGTCACTTTAAAGGAATTATTAATTAAAATTGAATAAAATTGATTTCAATANCTCGAGCGCATGCCACACTTTTATTCCACACCGAAGTCCGGCGGTTGTCCCATGGTAAAGTCCTCAGTCGATTGTTTGAGTTGTGCGATGAAGTTTATGTTTTTTGACCAATGCAAAATATTTTAACGGAGCTAAATTGATTGATGAGCTATGGTTGTGAAGATTAGCATACCTTTCAGACAATTTTTCAAGGTTTAATGATATAAATTTAAGTTTGCAAGGAGTTAACAACTGGTAAACTCTGTATTTGACTTGTATGACAAAGTAGGTGCGTTCATCAGAAAATTGCAACCCATGCAACAGCAAATTGAAAAGCAAAATGTTAACATGTTTACTTCCCTCTGTAACTTTGTCGAAGAAAATAATTTGTCTATAAAAGACGACGTGATGAGCGACATCAACTTTTGAATATTTTCAAATTTATTTTTCTGAAGATGTCAAAGCTCAAAATTGGATTCGAAATCTTTCGCATTCACAGTGGAGGTTCCAGACGGTGAAGGCAAAAGAGTCTTTTATAGACCTTACCAGTGATGGTGGATTGAAATTAAGCTTTCAGGGCGCCAACTTATTCAGTTTTTGGCTATCTATTCATAAAGAATACCCAGAAGTTGTTTGCCAAGCAGTAAAATTTGTAATGCCATTTGCGACAACATATTTATATGAAACAGGATTTTCTGCAATGACTGCAACGAAAACCAAGAATAGAGCTTTGCTGGACATTGAATCGGATCTTCGCCTTAAACTGACAAACATTGAGCCCGATATTTCTTCTTTAGTTAATAAACAAAAAACAGGCCCAAACTTCTCACTAACTATTTTTTAAGTCATAATTATATTTTATTTATATGTTTAGCAGAAAATATATATATATATCCGAAGTTACTTGTCTTTATTACAAATCTTCATTGCATTTTATACTTCATTTAAAAAATTAGGTTTACCGGTATACCATCAAATTGTTTAAAACGTACAGGTACGGTACTATGAAGAGGTTGGGAACCCCTGCTATTTATTATTGTAGTTGATGCTTGGTGGAAATATATTTACTGAATTTACTCTAATGCTAAATTACTTAAATCCCTTCAATGTTCGAAACTTTTTATCAGTTTGACAATCCTCCTGGTGGTTATTACGAATTGAGAATCTTCTATAAGCAGTAATATGTGTACATTGCCTGATGCATGGACACAAACGTATTAGTGACATACAGTAAGTGCCATGTTATAAATACGAAATATATCCGCTTATATCCGTATATTTTGTATACAACTACAATACGTATCACTTGCGTGTGACCCAGAAGTTGTTTACTCGAATAATGTAACTGCTTAATCTTCATTCCAGATAAGCCATCAACATTGGAGTCTAAATGGCCATTTTGTTGTTATTATAAATGTTATTGGTTTATAATCCACAAACAAATTGAATTTTCTTAAATAGAGATAATGGTGAAAATGTTAGATAAAAAATAGTTAAAATGTTCCATTTGTTGCAGTTATAAAAATGAATGAAAATAAAATTTAGATGGACAGAGATTCGTGTGCAAAGCAATTAAAAATTTTAAAAATTTAATAAAATTTGGAAATAGTAAAAATGTAAATTTTGGCCATCAAGTGAAAACATGTCAAACATTCGTGGCAATAACGTGTTAATTTTAGTTCTATTACTACGTAAATACTTCAAACAAAAATGTTTTATTCCTCTTTGTTGGGATATTAATAAATATAAAGTATAAATATAATATAAATAAATATAAAATATAAAATAATTATTATTATTATTATTATTATTATTATTATTATTATTATTATTATTATTATTATTATTATTATTATTATTATTATTATTATTATTATTATTATTATTATTATTATTATTATAATTATTATTATTATTATAAGAAGAAGAAGAAGAAGAGGAGGAGCAGGAAGGAAAAGAAGAAAAATTGTTTACAAAAATTAGTATACTTGGAATTGACTCTAGTTTTTTTAAAATAAATCTAATAATTTTAAATGTAATTAATTTGAAACAATATAGATGAATTCTTGCTGCAACAAATTTCACATAAAGAATATTTTGCATCAAGAACTTATATTATCATTTGACTGTTTATATAATAATAATAATAATAATAATATATAATAATAATAATAATAATAATACTAATAATAATAATAATAATAATAATAATAATATAATAATAATAATAATATAATAATAATAATAATATATATAATAATAATAATAATAATAATAATAATAATAATAATAATAATATAAATAATAATAATAATAATAATAATAATAATAATAATAATAAAACCAAAGCCGAAGTAAAGAGTCAAACATTTTAAATCGGATGCAATACAATTGTAACCTTTAGCAAGTCAAACCCAAATAATATTATTATATATTTATTCATTAGATTTCAAGTTTATAATTAAAACAAATTTTATGATTATTTCATTTTATAATTAAATGAATTAAAACATTTTATTAATATCAAATGTGCAAATAAAAAGTTAAAATAATTAAATATATCATCTTCTAAATAAAACAAAAAGATTTATGAGTTTTGATGTTCATTATTAATTATAGAATATTTATAATTATAATTATATCATTGACAATTGTAAGTAGTTTATGATGACATTTTTTATTTATATGAGCTATAGTATAATGATTAGAATATGTACACAAATTGCTCATATAAACAAAATGTCATAATAAACTACTTACAATTGTCAATGATATAATTATAATTATAAATATTCTATAATTAATAATGAACATCAAAACTCATAAATCTTTTTGTTTTATTTAGAAGATGATATATTTAACTATTTTAACTTTTTATTTGCACATTTGATATTAATAAAATGTTTTAATTCATTTAATTATAAAATGAAATAATCATAAAATTTGTTTTAATTATAAACATTCAAATATAAAAATTAAGCTAAAACTTCTGTACTATTCATCATATTTTCGAAATGTTTCTGTCAGAACAAAGACACTGAGTCATTATATGAGTCATGAGGAAGGTCAAGGTCATTATGACAAAGAACGTTTTTATTTTTTTTCGGTCAGAATAAACCCCCAATATGTATTTTTAGACAAAGACGTTTCAAAAATTATGCTGTACATTTCTTTAACATTGCTCACATTTTCAATATATCCATTTTTACGTGCTCTATCCAATGGGGCTAATTTTGATTGTCAAGAGTACAACCATGGTGTATCAAAACCGTCGAAAGGGTAAGAAACTTTTGAATTTTGTTAAAATCAAGGTGTTTTTAACTTTTAAAGTACCAAATTGTCACGGTATTTATTAATCTAACGAAACTATTCAAAATAAGTATTTTGCTGAGAATATAAATCGTTCTATTTTTTGGTTTATTTTCTTAAATAAAAGAACCCTTGAAGACATGGGCGTCCGCTGGCAGACCGCCGACAGCAACTCCGGGTTCCTAGGCAAAGCATTTCATGGGCTTCTAAACCATTGTTAATCGTACAACGTATAAAATAGCAGATGACGTTTTATTTGACGTAGTGGCCTGTAGCCCGTGGGTTTAAAGTTTCAGTACCGATGTTGATCTAACTACTTGTTGATGTTTGTTCAATTTATTCTGATGGAATTCAGATGCTTGAACTTTAAACTGATTGTAGTTAGGTCAACTTAAGTTTCAGTAATATTATATTTAAATACATAACAAATCGAATCCGAGCCCCTAAACATGGCCGGGCACCTGGGCATTTGCACCCCTGTCCCCCCACGCTCTCGATGGGCCTGTCCGCAGGTAATGGCAAGAATGTTTTATCTTAAAAGCCAATAAAAAGGAACTTACTTAAAAAGCCTAATTAATATAACATTTTAATTTTGCCTCCACCACTAGAAAAGTCCTGTAGACGTCTCTGCTTGAAGTCATAGAAATGTTTTATTCCTACAGAAATTGTCTGTAAACTCGAACTAGTGTGAAAATGGTAAGAGACTCATAAACAAAAATCAACAAAACATTAACAATAAAATAACTTCCTTGGGAAATGCGAATAAACACAGTCGTGTCCGCTTAAGTCTGATTTGATAGGAATGTCATAATTCATACGAATTATATCAAATAGATTGATTTTACCGTATTATTTGTTTATATTTGATTTAATATAGAATAAAAATGAATGACTATTCATTTCATTGTATGACAGCATTTTATATGGCTAATCTATTTTCTAACATAGAATATGAGGATTGGTACATAATTCAAAAATATAAAGGGATATAAAAAACAAAACCGCTATGTTATAATCACTTGTTAATTGTTTTCCAAAATCTCCATCATTGATCTCTGCTTTTTCGGAAGCTTGGTAATAAATGTTTTCAATCTTTCTTTAAATTTACTCACTTCGTCTATGTACGGTTTTTGGCTTTTTTCATGATTGTTTTAAGTGAATGGTTAACTTCCAATATCGTAGGTACTTGTAGTTCATCAATTTCGTCTTACAATTTATTCCCATCGTCATCTGTTTGATTCCGATTTAAAACGTAGTATACGATTTCAGCTTCCGATAAATCTGTCAGGGTTTCTGTACACTGACAACCAGAATCGACATCGACTAGAAACTAATTATCAAATTAATAATTACAATTAAAAAACATTATTATTATTTGTACAGCTATGAAATGACAGTGAATGCACATAATAGGTAGAAAAAATCAAAACATACACATATACATGACAGAAACAATAGCTACGAGATAATCAAAATTACGACTTAAAATGTAAAAGTTATATGAATTGTAAAAGTAACATATTTGGACTTTTGAAAACACTATGACATATATCAAAATCCGAGATATCTCGATCCGACTAAAGCGGGCTTGACTGTATTATTAATAATTACAGTAAAAAATAACAAAATTAATAAAAGTATAAATATATCATAATTATTCCAACTCAAAAGCGAAGTCGCAATGGGGAAATTTGGTGATTTATAATTATTATTGTTATTAAACTCCGTTGCAAATTCTACACAAAATATTTTGTTTTAATTGACAGTTCACTATTTGATCTTTCCCCGTCTTTATTCAAATATAATTATTGACTGTAATTGTATTTGAAGTACAAATTAATTAATTTTAATCAAAAGAAATTAAGTTTAAAAATAATTAATTTTAAGTCAAATAATTAATAAAACAAAATAATACATTCTATTAAAACAAAAAATAATAATAATTACTTTTTCTTAATTTCTTTTTTAGAAAATAAATAAAAATATTAAGTAAATATTGTTTTTTAAATCATTATTATAAACGTAATTTTTATTTTATATATTAATTAATATAATTATTAAAAGTTGTAAACAGAGGAAAATAAATAAATAAATGATCACCGATAAAATAACAGAATTAAAATTAATTTTTATGACGAGGTTTCCTAGAAGGTTAAAATATAAGAATAAAATTCTACCATTAAAATGTTTTAGCTTCTTCATTTGAATTTGTTATTTACTATTTTCTCTACCCTCATTCGTTCATTCTGCAGAACAATGAATTATTTTCTATTTAACACAAATTTTCGGCCCTGCTTTTTCAAATGTATATTGACAAATTTTATTTACTTACAATAGTAAAAGCAACTAAATATTAAAACGACAAAAATAGAATTGAAAATAATAAACAAAAATAATTATGATTATTTGTGAGTTGATGGACTGCGGTTTTTATTGAATGAGGAAGCTAATCTTTGTATTTATGGCTATTTTTAACCCAACTTGTAAAACTTGGCATTTTGTTTCGATATTGAATGGAGATACTTAACACTATATTTACGGGTAAAAATAGCAATAAAAATAGGAATATCTAATTCGATATGCGAAATGAGGGAGTCGGTAGAGTAGAGTAATTAATATTTACCTATATTTCATGACGTATCTAAAAACCAACAAATGTATTCAAAAAATAATAAATAAGTATTATATATGTAGCAATAGAATTTTAAATGAGTCGAATTGGCTCATCTAGTGTTAATGTATGTAAAAAACTTTTCCGTGCCCAATATTTACGGAATGATATGAATAGAATTTGAATTTTTCAAGGTTTCGAATTTTACAGCATCCTAGCTGCACAAACAAATAATTCCACTAATACAAATTCTATCAAATACCAAACGATCCTCAACCAAGGACTTCTGGAAATTTACTCATTGTGATCCCCTTCAATCTAAAAGAGTGATATTTTAGAATTCTATTCCAATGGCTAAATATATGTTTATTTCACAAAGGTGGAAAAATCGAGTAATGTGAGAGGCAGCCTAGGTAGAAGGGAAGTCTATTTCTTTTGACTGTACCACTTTGAATTATTAACTTCCGTGAAATATTTAATTTTGTTAAAAAAACCAAATTATGTTAAGTTCATACCAAAATGGCTGACAAGTGAGTCAAACCAAGGACAACTTTTGAAACTTTCACGGATGTAGTCGTAAATATGCAGAATGGTTTGCAATTGGCCAATTTGTAAGTTCCTTTGAATATTCTTTCCTAAGGTCTACTCCAATTAAAAGACTCAAAACGTCAACATATATGCTTTTAAGGCGCCCTGTCAAATTTAATGTGTTAATGCTCATTTTTTGATCTTTTATCTCTTTCCTTGATCCGACTTGACGATAATGTTCAGATCAAATTCTAATCAAGATATAGTAAAGTTTACTTTGTTTATTTTATATTTTTGCTATTCTTTTACCAAATAAATATAATTTACTATATATAATTTGATTCGCCTAAATTAGACCAATCATATTTTCGCAAATAATAATATTTAATAAAAACAAATTATTCATTATTTATTGTTTTAAACATTAAATTTATATTACAATAAAATTAATTAATTGTGATAATTTATTGTCTATATTATATTTATTAGAATTTCTTCCAAGGGAGTCACGTCGGGGCAATCGTTTGTCTGATGACAAGTATTGTATGCAGCAGTTTGATAATGATCCATTTTTTCTACCTTCAACAGCATGGCAGATCCTTCCGAAATACCCCTTTAATCAACCGGTTACAAGTAAGCAATTTATCAACAAATATCCCTTTGAAATATTTTCCTTCCAGATTTACATGGCCATAGTTAATATTGCCTTTAGTGTCTGGCATGGGATCGACCATATCTACGTGTTTATAACCTTCCAAAGTTTGAAGGTTTCGGTCTGTCAGTTAATTGGATTTATGTTCCTATGGGCATTCAATAGCATGGGGATTATTTCTTGTTTTGTTACGTTTTCCGCTTTTATTATTGTTATCCTAGAGAAAAAGGTTTGTGAATTGAATGGGTTCATTTCATTTAAACAATAATTTAGTTGAAATTCTATAAGTTTGATTTAGTCTTATGGATAGCCGGTATAGTTTTCCCATTCTTTATGATGGTACTCGCCATATCTTGTGATTGGATTGGGTTTAACTCACAATGGTGAATTAAAGCAAATTATATATTTTGTTATTATATTCTTTTGATTGACTAAAGGTGTGGCATTAAAATGGATCTGAAGAATGGTGCAATTATCGAGATGTTCTACACGGGATTTGTCATGTGGATAGACATCATTTTGTCCATATTGACCTATGGCAGCATCCTGACGAAAGTCATTCAGTCAAGTATAAGGGTCAGCCAAATGAAAAATTCCGACAAACTTGGAACCATTTTAAGTGCTGACAACAAAAAAATGACCAAACGATTTGTAGTATTTTTACTGGTATTGTTTTTTCAGTGGTTTCCCTTATCAATATATTTGATAATAAATGCTTGCGGAGTGGCACCGTCACAGATTCTCGTCAAGTTCGTCATTACGATATCAAATCTTGGCGGTCTATTCAATCTCATAATTTATATTTGGTTGAAAAAAGGAAAGATCAAAGCAACGCCTTTGCAGCAACGGAATGAAACGATCTCTCGAATACAAACATGAGGGGAAAATTTATGGATCAAAACAAATATATGAAATAAACTTATCATTTGTTTTAGATTTACATTTCGGAATCAGATATATCGTAGATCGCTTTTGAGTGTATATTTTAAAAAATCTATATGATAGTATATTTTGTTTAAATTAATACTCTACAATATGAAACTTTTTCAATAGATATGTGAGTTATAAATATGCAATTTGAACTTTAAATTTTGCTTTATTGAGAATCCTTAAACCTTCATTTACTCAGAACTTTCGAGCGGAGAAGTCAGAAATATTTAAAAATATTTATATTTTGGCTTGAACGAAAAATTAGTATAAATTCTATATCAATTTTATTATTTTTACAAAATCATAATAATGCCATGCAGATATTTGTTTTATTATATTAATTATACAGTGCGTGAAAGGTCATATTTGACACAAACCAAATCTAGATAACTCTAGTTAATGATTAGTATAAAATCATCAAAATTTGTGCTGTACTATATTAGACATCAGGGCCACTTCAAATGGATGTGCAAGGGATGGACATAGTTTAATGAAGAATATTAATTGTCCAATCTTTATTGCATTCATGATCGTTTAAACATACTGTTTATTAATTAAATAGATAAAATTTGTATATACTTATGTACATAATATTAGAAATTTTTTTCCCAATTTCACCACTGATTTTTTTTCTATTGAATTTATTAAAAAGAGCTTGAAGACTATAAATCAGTAAATATATTAAAAAACATCGATGTAATTGCTGATTTATAGTCTTCAAGCTCTTTTTAATAAATTTATGTACGTAGATATATACTATAAAAAGTTACCCTTAAAACACGGTTTTTGAAACTCTTAGTTTCAACATATTTTAGATATAATTACGTTATCTCTTTAATCCGAAGTTAATGAATAGATAAGAATTTATATTGAAATATTTTTTAAATTAACCCACTTTCTTTGATTGGATCGAACTGAAATTTTGATAGCATGCAGTTTTCTCGACAACGAATCTACTTGCCAGATTTCAGCACAATCCGATAAAGGAAAGTATTTTAATTTGGCTTCACGAAATTTGCGTGGTTCATACAAACATACAAACATCAGTGAAGTTAATATAGAGAGAGTAAAAATAAGTCATTCCTAACATTGTTAGTGTTAAGACATTAAATTGCAAGCGTTGCTCCTACAAATATAAAGCGATGATTAAATATTAAATTTAAACTAAAATAATGTTAGTTATAAAGGGCTGAAAATTTTACGTTGCACCCTTAGGGCCAATGTACCTTGTCTTGAGCCTGTTAGACACATTCTATATAATGCCAATATTAAATGAGAAGTCAGAAAAGATTTCATTTATCGAAGCTATTTGTGACATTTAATAATATTTAATAGCTAAATATTGTTTTATTTCTTTCACAAATAAAATTCTGCATTATATAAAGGGGATCCCAAAATTCACACAAGAAGTAATTTTGATAGAAAACACAGGTTTATAAGTAAAAATTGTAAATTCTTAGTTAAATGATAACTAAAATGTTTGTTTTGTTCCTCAATGATATACTATTTTCCATTTCTTTGTTTTACTTAACAAAAGAAATATTAATTAGTTTTAATAAATTAATTAAAATTATGAATTAAATTTTTACTAAGCATTTTCTAACAAATTATAACATTTCAATTAGTAAATATTTTTGCTTTTAATATAGAAATGATTTTATTGTCTGTAACTAAATTTCCATCTGACTACAAATGTTCTTGGCTTATTTAATGGCATCACTAGGGTTAATAATAGGTAGAGAAAAGGTTTAATCCAGGACTGTTTGATGAGATCGGAACGAAATTAGTCTAAATTGAAATTTATAACACAATTATAACAAAAGCCCAATTTTAGCATTTGCAAAATGTCTGTCAAAACATTATATATGCAAAGGTAGTGACAACATACATTATATCATATTAAATTTTAAAATATTTTAATCTTATGCTTTAAAACTTTGAAGTTTAGCTGAAAAAATACAAAAATGTTTAAAAAACTATTTTTAACAATTGAATATTTTAATAATATCTATTTTAAAAGACCAGTCATCGAGAAAATCATAAAATAATCAATTGGAAAGATTACATCATCAGCTAGTTACGTGTTAGATTGAAGGGATTGTTTTTATACGATATATAATTATATATAATTTTTACTAATTGTCATTATTATATTATTATTATTATTATTATTATTATTATTATTATTATTATTATTATTATTATTATTATTATTATTATTATTATTATTATTATTATTATTATTATTATTATTATTATTATTATTATTATTATTATTATTATTATTATTATTATTATTATTATTATTATTATTATTATTATTATTAAATAGGATATGATAAACAAAGATTTTATTTTTTATTTTGTTTAAATTAATAACCCACACAATATTCGACTTCTTCGATAGAGTATGAGTTATATTAATTATTTATTAGTTATCATTTTATATTTATTGTCATTATTTTATTTAACTTACTATTTACCTTTGCCAGTAGTGTTAAGAAAAATAATAATAATATGCTTTATAAAAAACACATATATTAAGATGAAGGACATTGAGCTCGTGTACATGGTGATTTGTATCAAATGACCAAATCTTAAAGCCAAAGGAATTAATATAATAAATCAAAATGGATATCATTATTACTGTAACATACGGACCCTTGTGCCAAAATTCCCAATAAAGTTTTCAAATATTGAATAAGAGATTTTTTATTCTTCTGCAATTTTAGTTTCAATTTCATCGATATTCTTTATGGGATTGTTGTAATTCAATGCACAAATATTTTCATAAAATAAATGGTCAATTGTCAACTCTTGTAAAAGAGGTAGCATTCAATAGTTAAGCCACATTTTCAAATAACTTTCAAAATGTATTGAAATATTAAAAAGCATTTTTCATTCAACTTAAAAACAAAAATTGTAAGGGTTTACTTGATCATGTAGAGCTGATGTTGCTTAGGCTGTGACTTATATTTATATAATATGAACTTATATGAATTTTACCTTTGTAGAGTCAGAGATTCGAAACTCTTTTTATCGATAACAAAAGTCAAATCCCATTACCCCTCGGACATCTAATATCCTTGAACATGGCTGAATGAAAAAAATATATTAAAGGATTTTGTATTCAGTCGACCTCACACGAAGAAAACCGGTTACTAGGATAAGTGTATTTAAATTTTTATAGTATCAAGGAAGAATCATTTCAGACATAGGAAAAGTTCAAAATGGCTTAATAGCTCAGGATTATTACCTAGGAAGATCATTTTAAAAATGTCTTTAAAAATAAAATAACATCTTGAATCGGAATAAATAATCTATAAAACTGAATGAAGGTTTTGTAGCACCTAAGGTAGCTCCAATATCCTTCCTAGTTTCCTTCTCTATCTTTTAAATAGAGGGTAGATAGTAACGTAAAATTAGAGTCCAATAAGCTCCTGGGGGAGTGGGAGATATCAGCAGTGATTCATTAATCAAGCATTTTGTCTATGTCTAGATTTGTATATGAAATATATTACAATTTGTATACAGTTAATAATAAAATATTATAAAACTGTTGGGGTTTGTACAAAAACCAAAAAAAAATTATATATAAAAGGAAGGCATAACAAATATTGGTAAAATAAATAAAAGTACTAAAAATCAAAAATCAATTTTGAAAAGAGGTATCGGGTATGGTTGAACGTCAAATTGATAGACGAGTTCAGAAATTATAACGAAAATTTAGAATTTAATGCAAATTAAACAATTTAATTAAAATTTAATTATCCGTAATGGAAAGCCCGAGCACACATGAGCAAGACCCGGTCGATTAAATAAGAAAGGGAATATTCCGAGCGCCAATCTAGAACAAACAAATTAAAATAATTTGGAAACCCTCAAATGTTTAGCTAGGATTCCCGCCAGATAATTAATTGCCCTCTCAGAAACAGACAAGCCCACAATTGGTCGAAAAAAGCAAAGAAAATCTACAGAGAATCAGGCGGTCAGTGATCAGAGAATGAAATATCGTAATTGGAAAAAAGTTAATCCTCGTACAAGAAAAGGTGATTGCCCCTCGGGTTATCTACCTTATCGAGTGATATTTATATTGAGCGAAAGGTTGAAATTGAAATTGAATAAAGTATTCTGTGTTGGGTTTCGATTTATTTGTTTAAATAAGAACACAAGGAGTCACAGAGAGAGAACCTGACTTGTGTAAAAATAAAACCAACAAAACCTGAAATGAGATTATATCGATTCTTACACTTACTGTTTAGTTATTCATCAAGCGTTAAATTGTTTAATTTAATATTTATACAATTGTTATTTAATAATATTTATTTATTAGGAGTGAGCAATGTGTCGGGATCAACAACAATTATAAACCGCATCATTTTTAATTAAACATTTTCAATAAAATTATTATTATTATAAAAAAACTTTTTTGTTTTAATTGATGAAGTTTTAATAAAACTTATTATAAAAAATAAAATATCCATGTCAGATATATAAATGTGTGTAAAATAATGATAGGAAGAATGAATTTATACAAAATAAAGGATCAGTGATTAAATGCTGAATAAATTGTTTAAATTCGTTCTGCTATATAAATGAGCGCGATTTTCAGTTTGACTAGAAAGGAGGAATGCAAGTTTGGGAATATTAACAAACAAAACGTAAAGGTTTCGGATTAGGTTTCATCGTTATTTGGTTGTTGTTTTTTGTTGTTGTTTACGGAACGCTTGTCAGATAGCTGAGATGGTTCTGTTGTCTACCATTTGCTGGAATCGGATTTCGTCTGGTTAAGAGATTTCCTGATAGTGATTTCACTGTAATTCAGTTTTGTTTTTCTCCTTCGGAATGACAAATAAATCGCCCCATTAAACACCCCTCCTAGATTTGTAAATAAGACAGTACATAGCAATAATGAGTCTGAAATTTCTGCATTCATCGCATTGAAAATCAAATAGAGAGATAATGGTAGCCATTGCACCAATAATGCTAGAACAAATACAATAAATTTTAGGGTCATTCTTTTACTTTCATTTGTCATAATTCTCCCAATAAGCTTTTCTCTTTTCAACATGTTTACGCGAATTGTAGAACGAACGATTTTCAGGAATATATTGGTATACGTAAATACGGATAATATGATATTTATCCAATGAACAGCGCCAGTGTAAACAATGTTTATAACACTGAAACCTACGATGTTTTTCTTGATGCCACACCTAATAATAATAATAAAAATAATAATAATAATAATAATAATAATAATAATAATAATAATAATAATAATAATAATAATAATAATAATAATAATAATAATAATAATAATAATAATAATAATAATAATAATAAAACAATAAAGCGATAATTTAAGCCTTTTGTTGCGAATAATGTATTTAATGAAAAAATGTCGACTATAAGATAGTTTTTGTCAATCTCCTGGAATTTAGCATTCTTCTTCCCATACATAAATTTCTATCTTTCTTTTATTTCCTTTTTCTTACTTCATAATAATAATAATAATAATAATAATAATAATAATAATAATAATAATAATAATAATAATAATAATAATAATAATAATAATAATAATAATAATAATAATAATAATAATAATAATAATAATAATAATAATAATGATAATAATAATATATAACTTTTTTTCAAATTTCACCACATTGTATTTATTAAAAGGCTTGGCTATTAATCAGTAAATATATCCATGTGTTTTTGATATTCACGAATTTTCGGCACTGCCTTTTTTAAGTGAATTTTCCAAAGAATTCAAAAGTAGACAAGATATTATTATCCAGATTATAATATAAGGCTGCGTATAAAAGGTTTCAAAACATACAATACCAATTATATTAGTACCAATATATTGTTATGGTATTGTGCACATACGCAGGGCTGGCGAATAGGGTGATCGTTCTAGACTACATAATTTGAAGAAAACTGACCCACCAAATAGTTGTAAATACTTAAATTAAAGATATGAACATCTACGCATAATTTCAACTTATTAGATTGTGACAATGAAGGTCCAGCGCTTAGACTAGTAAAATAAACTTATCACAACCAATAGAATATCAGGCATTATGTGTCTATCATTTTATTTGGGTTTTATGGCGCCAAATTTAACTCCTGTCTTGTGGCGCCAGAAGACCTTCCTATGGCCATGGATATAGATATATTTTATTGAATTTTTTCGCATCTCATATTCTAATCTCAGCTGTCAAAATACAGCATAATCTGCCTAGTGACGATCTGTTTTTTTTTATTAAAACATTTTACAATAACTCTTATTTTTAATCGACAATATGATATATTTATTTCAATATTATCAGGAAATCGATTTTTCTCAATTTCTTCAAAAAGTATTTTTGAAATTGTTAATTAATTTTGTAATTGTAATATTTCAAATATATATTTGTTTAAATAATGGCTTTAATTTTTTCAGTTTATTGATAAATTATAATCTGAATTGGTAAGAACCTGAAAAAAATAACGTCTATTAGGAGGTTCATCCTGTAAAACATTAAAATCAGTTTTTGTTTCCATAAATTTTATTTCAGTAAATATCAAAATCAAATTATATCTTCTTTAAACTTTCTTATTTAAACAAATTTTCTACGAAGATATTTTTAATTAAAATATCTTCTTATTTCTTTTTTTTAAAAATTAATCTAAAATTTAATTTTTAAAATTTTCAATTTAAAAATTTCTTCATAAAACTTCCTCATATCCCCCTTCTTAAGAAATTTTTAAGTTTTTCCACATTTCTTTCGATCCTTTTTCCATCTTCATTTCTTAAGATGTATCGTCTGTCATGCACTTTCTCTATCACTTTGTACGGACCTTCATACCTGTCCTGGCCTTTGTGGCGTGTTTCTACTTTTACTAATACTTCTTCTCCTACATTGAATTTTCTCCTTGTTTGTTCTTCTAGTTCTTCCTTTATCGGTATTTCTTTGGACCCGTACCATTTTTCCCTGCTAATCTTTTTTCCAAAAACTATCTCTGCCGGGCTTTTCCCTGTCGTTTTTTGTTTGGTTGCATTTAAAGTGAATTCGACTTTTGGTAATATCTCTGCCCAATCCGTCTTCTTTCTATCCTGTAAAGTAGCATTTATCAAATCCCGTTTTGTCCTGAATTGTCTTTCTATCTGACCGTTTGTTTGGTGATGGTATGGACTCGAAAAACATAATTTAATATCTAGTATCTTTGTGAATTCTCTCATCATTCCTGATTCAAACGCCTTTCCGCAATCAACTTTTATCTCCTCTGGGCATCCAAATCTTAAAATCCACTTTTCTAAAATCGTTTTCTTTATTGTTTCTTCGTCTTGTTTTGTTATCGCTGTCAAGACTTGATACTTACTATACTGATGTATTATGCCCAATATATACTTCTTACGTCCTTTTGTTTCTGTCAACGGTCCACATATATCCACGAATATAATTTCAAACATTTCCTTCGAATCTTGTTTTTTTACTGGTTCTTTCGTTGTTATTGTTAAAGCCTTGGCTTTTTGACAAATCTCACAACTTCGAACAATTTCCTGAATCTGACTCCACAGGTGTTTTCCAACATATCTATCTTTCATATAATCGGCTATCTTCTCGACTCCAGCATGGCACAATAGTCTATGTATTTCCTTTATTGTTTCTTGTAACTCATTTTCAGGTATTATCGTTTTCTTTCGTACTTCTTCTACAATTCCATGTTGGATGTTGCTTCTTCCTTCTTCTCTGATCGAGTCTAGTAATCTGGTTTTTATCTTTCCTTTCTTAGCTTCTTCGTGGGCCATTTGACATTGAACACACGTGTCACATTTAGTTCTCGACACCATGTCTGCATTTTGGTGATTAATACCCTTTCTGTATTCTACTCTTATATCTAAACTGCTCAAATAATTGATCCAAGTTTGGAATTGTGAAGTAATCGGCTTCTTGGTTGTCATTATAAACGTGATTGCCTTGTGGGCTGTCCTGAGCGTGAATCTTCTTCCGTAGAGATAGTGCTTAAAATGAATGCAAAAATAATATACCGCCAATAGTTCCTTTCTTGTAATACAATATCCTTTCTCGTGGCTCGTCATCGAGTGTGATCCACACGCAATTACTCTTTCCTTTCCATCTTTATCTCTTTGTGAAAGTACTGCTTCAATGGTATCGAAACTAGCGTCGGTATCTAAAATGAACTCCTTTTTCAGATCCGGAAAACATAAGATTGGCGCCGTCGTGAGTGCTAATTTCAATCCCTCAAACACACTATTCGTTCCTTCACTCCATTCTAATTTTTTGTTACTTGGTCCGCTACATAATTGTTCTAACATCCTTGCCTTCTTTGCATAATAACTGATGAATCTTCTATAATAATTGCAAATACCTAAAAAGCTTCAGAGTTTCTTTGCGCAATTAGGCTTCCCAAAGTTCTGTATGGCCTGAATTTTAGATGGATCTGTCTGTACTCCTTCCTTGCTGATTATGTGTCCTAAGAATCTGATTTCTTCCTTTATTATTTGGCATTTTTCTGGATTAATCCTTAGGCCTGCTTCATCAATCGCCTCTCACACTTCTCCGAGTATTGTATAGTGTTTTTCTTTACTGCTTGAATAAATCAAAATGCCGTCCAAATACACCATTGCTCCCTTTATTTTGCCTAATACTTTTGTCATCATTTCTTGGAACGTACCTGGTGCTGCTGCAATTCCAAACGGCATTCTGTTGAAACAATATTGTCCGTTCTTTGTTGAGAAAGCTGTTTTCTCCTGTGATTCTTATTCTAGTTCCAGTAAAACATTAAAATCAGTTTTTGTTTCCATAAATTTTATTTCAGTAAATATCAAAATCAAATTATATTTTCTTTAAACTTTCTTATTTAAACAAATTTTCTACGAAGATATTTTTAATTAAAATATCTTCTTATTTCTTTTTTTTAAAAATTAATCTAAAATTTAATTTTTAAAATTTTCAATTTAAAAATTTCTTCATCATAAAACTTCCTCATAACGTCAATTTCCGTTCTTTGGTAAGTCAGTCATGCACAACCCGGATACCAATTATTTCTTGATTGCGACCCTTCCACAATTTATACTCATATTTGCATTTTTACTATAAAAAATCAAAATATTATTTTTTGAAAATTTTGGGAAAAAAATTCATTGTATAGAAGATTATCAATAAAAGAAACTCACCAGAATCCATTAAACCCGAGCCATTGAAAAGAAATGGCCATTATAACCATCAGAAGTGGAAAAAGAATTCCTATTATCCAAAGCACCAAGTCGAATTTCCAAAATTTTAACTGAAAATCAAATAAATTTGAAATAGAAAATGATTTATAAAAAAATATTTATGTAGAAATTTCATGTAAATATTCAATCAACAAAATGTTGTCTTTTTCACCAGTGGCCGTTGTTCAATTTCTTTCATGATCATTTCTTTTCAGAATATAAATCTATATTTTGTTTAATATTCATCACAAATTTTCAACACTGTCTTTATTAGTTATTTGAATAAAGTTTCAGAATGTCCAAAGGTTTTTATACGTTTGGATTGTTGTTATTTGTAAACATTTTGGGAAATTGTATTTTTCATAAAATTAATAATGAATTAGATTTTTTTGTAATTTTAATTATATTTTATAGACTTGTTTTAGACAAATTATTTATGACCATTTATTTGTTATTATTCTTTCAAATTGTGTGTTCAATTTATTTTCTCTACCACTTTTCAATTTCTATTCCATTTCTTATTCCATGCAACATTAAATTTTTACACACATGTAAGTTCGACTTTATTGATCTTTTATATTCCATGCAGAATGATGTATAATATGCTTCGTTTGATTGCTTGTATGTTATAGTTTGTCTGTCTTGCAATACTATTACTTATAATTTAAATATCTACGCACATATTGCCAGGAACTACAGTTATATCAGATGAATGGAGAGCCTATAATGGCATCACTGCAATTGCTGGAGGAGGATTCCATCACCACTCTTTATATTCGTTCGTGGAAGGCAGCAAATAACGGAACAAACGTCGCAATTGAACACACAGAAGCATGTCGGATTCGTACATGTGTGAATACATGTGGTCTATACGTACAACAGTTCAGAAATTGCATATATTTGCCGGTTTAACCGTCCTTGTTACATGTATTGATGTGCTCGGCTACGTGCGAAAACAACTCCCACTTCTCCGTATTTAACACATTTACTTGTGTTAGTTTCGTGTTAATAGTTTCTTTATTTTTATATGTAATAAAACATTTAATAATCATTTGAATATTTTCCACTAAATTAAGTACTACTATTTTTTTATTTTGTTCATTTTGTTACCGCTGTAATTTTATTGATAGAAATGAGCAATATTAGAACAGCAAATCAAAATCAATCAACTCTGTTGAGTTTTCTTTCTAATAGAACAGCCGTTATCTAAAAATATTTTTTTCTATTTTCCGTGTCAACTTTTTTAACATTGCTTTTAACATTAACTTTTTAACCATACCTTTTGAAATTTATCAATTTTTTCTATTTTTTAGTCATTTTTCATGAAATGAAATCCTAACTGGATAAAAACATTTGACTTGAACTGACCTGTTGAATCATAAATTTTATACAACTTACATTTACTAATTACGATCATTTAATCCCAATTTCACAGAAATATTCATGAAAAATCCTAAATATATTATTATTATTAACGTGGGAGAAAAAAATTAAAAAAAATTCCCATATAAAAAGAAAGACCGAAAACATTGAAATATTAAACAATTGTCTAGAAAAATTGTTATTATTCTATAAATTTTATGGGGAAAATGTGAATTTTCAATTGAGGAAATAATTTTGGAATTTTATATGAGAATTCAAACAATAAATTGTTCTGTTTCGCAAAAAGTGATTAAATTTCTTCAGCAAGTCACTGGTGGATATCATCCTAAGTCATCCTAAACCGATAATTATTAATGGAACGATTTGGAAGGTGTAGAAAATGATACAATTCAGAAAGCATTGACAAAGGTAAAAATAAAAGTGCTCTGGGGATCCCTTTTTCACTAGGGTTGTCATCATAAAATAAAACAGCATATACAATACACGCAGGGCTGGACTGGAAACACATTTAGGTCCGGGAAATATTGGTGACGTAGAGCCACAATATCAAATTTAAGAAAAAAAATTTAAAAAAAAATTTATTAACATAATAAAAAGAAGTTTTTTTTTAATAATTACAAAAAAAATCAAAATTAAGTAATTAAAAATAATTAAATAAATATTAATTAATTAAACAAGTTTTTTTAATATTTCACTTTTTTCTCTGATTATAGAAGATCTTTTTCATACGCCATGAGCATAAATGTTTCCAAATATTTTAACTTAAACAATTTCTGAGTCGATTTAAAATGGAGATTTTTTTGAGTGAGACTTATGTATTATGTGGTGCTTCGACGAACGACAGAACATCTCATTTACGATTCTATTTACATCATCTGCATGTTTATTTTGTTGTTTCGTTAATCAACCATTGAGTTAAATAGAAATAGAAAGAAGTAATAATTGTAAATATTTCATTTTATTTTAATAAGAAATTAAAAAACTTTACTATATTTGGGGACCAGTAGGCACACGGGGATATTGGGCCGTTAGGCCCACAGAGATATTCACGGTATCCTGGTGGGCCAGTCCAGCACTGATTACACGTGTAAAGGAGAATAATAGATAGTTAATATTCGATAAAAAAAAATCACTCGTAATTCAAGCATATATGCCATCAAACCCTGGGTCTACCAGAAGTATCCGGCACCTATATGCAGAACTTTATTGGTACTCTTATAAGTATAAAAAGCAATGAACATACAAGAAAGGGAAAAAACCAAAACCATTATTAATTATAATTTCATTGTCACAAATTTATAAAATAGAATTAAAATTTTAAAAAATGTAATTAACTTAATGAATAATAATTTTTTTTTAAATATTTCTTCCTCAGTCTCAAAATTTTGGAGCCTTTATTATCCTGGTGCCTGTGTGAGTTGGACACTTTGTTCACTACATTGACACCCCTGGTCAAACATCTAACCAATCAATAATTTTTGACGGGCCTCTCCTAATTAAGAAATTACAAATAATTATATTAGCTTCAAATATGTTTTTTGAAGGGAAGGTATTTTTTAACTGGTAATTTTGGAAGTAATTTATGGAATCATAAACTCAACCTTTGTAACAAGTGAGTCTAAAAAAAGTTTAATTTTATTGAATCTAAATTTGATATTGTTTAAATTAAAAAATGTAATATACACCAATCCCTCGCTTAACGAATTAATTCGTTCCCAAAAAATTGAACGTACATCGAAATTTCGTTAAGCGAATTTTTATTTTAATTATCGGTAATATAAACCAAGAATTCTTATTAAAAACGGTAATTGATAAATTAAAAAATCTAATCAATTCGATTTATTGAAGAAAAGATTCGTAATTCAAAATCAATAATAATATGTATGTATTTTATATATTCATAACAAAAAAATATATCTATTACAAAAATTACGGTGTGATTTCCCTAATTAAATAAAAAACAAAAATTCGTAAATTGAATTTTTTTTCGTGTATTTTTTTCTAAATTACTTTATAGCGAAACTTCGTAAAAAGAGACTTCGTAAAGCGAAGGGATTGGTGTATTATTTTATAATGAATAAAACAAAAAATAAACAGTAACAAATCGGGACTTTTTTTGAATTGTGCTTTACAAAAGCCATGTGGGTCACTATGTCCTGAACATTTCGTATTCTAATGATATTTCGAGTAAAATTTTTGATGCGTTTAACATTTTATAGTAATGAAAAAAAATTAATAAATATAAAAGACAAAATAATATAATATATAAAATAATATATCCAAAAAAATTATTCAATGATAAAAGAAAACGTAAGAAATTTATAAAAAAAAGAAATTTATAAAAAAAAATTAAACAATTCATCTATTTTTGCAGTTATTAAAAATACAAATATTTTGACCTCAATTGACCGCAAATGGATTTGATTGGATGAAATATTTATGCTATATCAATGTTTGTCAAAAAACGTAAACTGCAGAAAAAATAAACTTCTTTGCTGTTGTACTTTAAATAAATAGTTATCTTAGTTTTTGGTTTATTGTATTTTTATTTTTCTGGTAAAGATTATTTGGGTCTTTTTTAACCTCCCGTACAATCAGACCCGGTGGTGATTTATTATTTGAAAAAATGGTAAATGAAATACAGTAGACTACGTTAAATGTCTCAATACAAACCCAATTTTTAACAGATAGATTTTATCAAGGTCATTACCAGGATGAGATTCTCAAACAGCAATTATTCTTTAAACCCCGGTTTTTTTTACTGGCTTTATCTTTTTCTTATTTTCTTGACTTGAAACTCAATTTAAAATAGCAAATATCAAATTGACATTCAAATAAGTTCTCACCTTTTTATCAAGAACGACAACAATGAAGGCTGAGAAGGTGACAAGGCAGGAAATGATGCCCATGCTATTGAATGCCCACATCATCATAAAACCGATGAAGAGACAAATATTTTCATTCAACGAAACGTGAGTTATCAACACGTAGCTGTGGTCGATTCCGTGCCAAACTCCAAAACACATATCTCCAATTGCGAGGTAAATCTTTTTTTTACAAAAAATAAATTGAATTAATTAAATTGATGAAATTCACACCTGGAAACGATTAATTAGTGTCCCTCGTCGGAAAAAGTACTTCAAATTTTTCTTGTGAAAGGAATGAATAATTATGGCAATACTGCAAATGACACTGGTTATGCATGAAGTCATCGCAACAATGTGAATGATTGTAAATATATCCTGTTGGTTTCCGTGTTGAAATAATTAAAGGATATTTATCAAAATAATAATTTACCATTCTTCTCTCACATGCACCGGATCTGAAATAATAAAACGAGAGTTATTAGAAATATAAAAAAAGGAAATAAATGAAGTCGAAGAATTTTATCCGATCAGCCAATCAGCATGCTTGAAATGTAACAGTTCACTCTGATTGCACAGTTTCATCGATAATTTTATGCATCATTTGCGTGTGTGTATTTTTCGATGACAAGTTTTAAAAATATTTTTTAATTGACACACCAGCTAGCTCAATATAATTATTAATTAAATTTTAATTTCTAATTTTTTGGTACTATTTAAAGAAATTCAACTTTTTGACATTTTATTAATTGCATTAATTATCACAAAGCAAATTACATTAATTAATTATGCATTGTTAATCCTTTTTCATCGTTATTATTATTGAAAATTAAATTAATTTTAATGATTAGCTACTGACAATTAAAAGTACTATAATTTCTGACATTTTAATTTCAAAAAATAAGCATTGAAAAAAATCTCTAATCCTTGTTTGTGTATGTCTTTCTTAACGGTTTTGAAAGAATAATTTAATTCACTTCATCCGTAAATAGCAGTAAATAGTCAACAATCAATGTAATATAAGAAATTCTAGTGAAAGTTAAAAAGATGATTTTTGGAATCATAAGGAGTTATTTAAAAAGTAAAACCAAATTTCTATAAAGACTTCTATAGAGACTATAGATCAAAAGAATATACAAGGCACATGATATTTTGGAACAGCCATTATCAATGGCAGTAGTGGCTAAACCGTGGTGTATTACATCTTTGTGCACAATCATTCGTTTAAAATAGGCGTCATAAATGAATCCATTTTAAACTCAATCCATATTTTAAACTAATATTAGTATTCAAATCCAACATAATTGATATTCTGTGTGATATGACCAGTGCTGGATTTAGATCTGATAAGGCCCTAGGCTTTTTGAAATATGGGGCCCTTTATAAGACCAGATATCATATCTCAGCGCCAAATATGATTTTCGGATACCTAGAGGGATAAACTGAAATACAATTAAGAAGTATAGCTGTCGAAATTTATCAGTAATCTCAGTTGTCATAATTATGGCTAAACAAACCCTAGACACAATAGAGCCTTGCTTTTGTTCTTCGAATTGACGTCTTAAAAGAATTGGATGAAGAGTATGGGACGTTTCAGACATGCGGCAGTAGGAAAAATAATGCTGCAGTATATTTAAGTCGACATGACAATTTCTCATTCGGACACTTTTTGGGGCCTATACATAAATCCTGCATTGGATATGATGTAGGCATCTTTGGATCTATCTATTCTTTTTCAATCTTTTTAGAATTATATACTTTTCTAAGTTTATTTTAAATTCCTGTTACCTATTATAGTGCAAAAGAAAATGAGGAAAAGAAGTCAAGATAGTGATAGTAAGCGCGATTTCAATGAACAGTTCGAAATTGTTTTGCATTGTTTCTGAAAGTACTTTTCACATAATGGAAATCATGATATTCAGAGACACTATAAAACACAGCGTCAGACTATAGAAGACAAAATGAAGCTTGTTCTTGGGTCTGAGTAACGAAAAGAAAATATAACTTAGAAAAGAAAGAAATCACAAAAGGATAAAATATATTTGTTAAAGTAAGTTCATGGCCGGCTGTGGGCTTTTTGGGGGCCCTTCCAAAAAAGGAAGAAATGATTCATGAGCATAATTTTATCAATTTATTTAATGAAATATTTATTTCATCAATATAATCAATAATATACATACATAAACATAATATTTTTTATTCTTATTTCGTACAAACCTTTTCTTACTGCTAATTCCTCGATAATATCATCAAAATTTATCTGTTTTGTTACCTCCTGCTCTATTAAACATAGCCACCTCCTCTAACCTATCTTGTTGCATGGTTGATCTTAGATAATTTTTAATTAACTTTAATTTGGAAAAACGTTGCATTTGGTGTCAAAATTTACCCTAGCTACTAATAATTGTTAGAAATATGAAAGCGTGGGGCCTCGGGAGAGGCGGCTCTGAGTAAGTTGTGAAGAATTGGAGAGGAGAGAAGCGTTATATGAAATTGGTAAAGGAAAAGAAATTGTTAAGCCTCGTCTCCGAATATTGACACATCATCTTGGAAATAAAGTTTTAGAAAGGTAGACAAAATTACTATATCATAGCAGACAGTTAGGAGACGTTTGAATGAACAACCTCAGGATATATCTCAGCAACTGGAAGACCTTATTCATTCTTGTACTTTTCTCTAGCTTTGGATGAATCAATGGACATATGTGATGTTGCTCAGTTAAACATTTTTATAAGAGGAATTGATGATAATTTTAATGTGTTTGAAGAACTTGCTAGTCCGGAGTCATTGCATAGTAAAACAAGAGTACCAGACATCCATCACTGTGAACTCCACTGGCTTCTTAGAGGTTGTGAGTAGATTTTGGGAATTGAAAAATGCCGTTTCTAATTTTCAGGAACATGAAAATGAACTAGCCGATGAAAGAACTTTATTATGTGACAATAGCTGGCTATTTGAGTTTGCATTTTCAGTTGGCATTACTTGCCATCTCAATGATATAAATATATAACTGCAAAGCAAGAATAAATTACTTCCTAGCTTAGTTCATTCAAAATGAAATTAAAACTGTTCATCTCCCGGTTAGAAATGAGGTCGAGTCGATTTTCACACTTGAAAGAGCAGAGTGAACGCTTTGGAACCACATAAAGGCGTGAATAATAATAAAAGGCAAAACAAGGTTGCGAATAACTGATTCGAATTTGAAGAATTCTCTGCTGCTTCAAACCACAGATTTGAGGCCAAACATTAAAAAACTAGCGAAATCCAAACAGGCTTAAAAGTTTGAATAAAGGTAAGAAATGGCTATCTGGTGTAATAGATGTTGCTTTTATACAATAAATAAATAGTAGGAAAATGTTCATTATCTTTATCAGTCTACATCCAACAAATGTAGGTCATAGTTATCTTCATCAAAGCTCCTGTAACATCCTGTAAAGTCCATAACAGCGATCATCCTCCCCTCCATGTGATTATTTCTGGCTATAATAGATTGGTGCTCTAATAAATGTGTGTCTTTTTAAATAAGGTAAATTAATTATTTGAATTCCCTAATTGAGTTATTCCCTTTCCTCCAATAAGCGAAGCAGATCCTAATCCTATCTCTATTTTACAACTCTAACTGTGAACGCAAGAAGGCAGGGCTGGACTGGAAACACATTTAGGCCCGGGAAATATCGGTGACGTAGTTCCACAATCAGGCCTGGTTTAAAGCGTAGGCAATGTCGGCGACCGCTGACGGTGGCATTTCTCGCACTTTTCGAAGGCAGCATTTTCTAATTTTTTTGTCAATTCAATTTCTCTCTTGTCTAGTTCTTTGTTTGCAGCCAATGCATAATTTACTGCTGCTAATCTAAATCGCAATGATTTGAAATATGAAAGATTTTAGTTCGCGTAAATTAAAACCAATTAATACTTGAGATGTAGGGGCCTATAAATCGAGGACCGGCCGACGTAACAAGTAAAAAAAACGAATATGTGCAAACCTTAAAAATAGTTGATTAGTACGTAATCAGATTATAAAATACGTTTTCTTAGTCTGAGAACTCAGAAGGGTTCAAGGGTAAACGATTTACAATAATATATCTCCATTCTACCGTTGAAACTTGAATGAGCTGTGAAACCATAACTGCCATGTAACCAGCGCTTCCATATAATACGAAAACACTTATGTGGTGCTGAGACGAACGACAAAATTCCTCATTTACGATTCAACGCTTCTACATACGTCATCTGCATGTTTATTTTGTTGTTTCGTTAACCAACCATTGAGTTAAATAGAAAAAGAAAAAAGTAACAATTTTAAAAATTTAATTTCATTTCATTTAAAAAAAAAGAACTTGACTATATTTGTGGGCCGGTAAAGCACTGGAAGAAGGTACAAAAAAGTGCTTGCACATCTGAAATTGTCTATGAAAACACTGGCACATGATATACTAAAGGTTGGCAACCTCTGATGAAGAGTGTATTTGATAAAGGCTCTGTTGAAATATCATATATATATATATATATATATATATATATATATATATATATATATATATATATATATATATATATATATATATATATATATATATATATATATATATATATATATATATATATATATATATGTGTGTGTGTGTGTGTGTGGTTTTGATCTAGTCTTAAAAAAATTAATATGAAAATTATTGAATTACAAAAAAGGTCAAAGGTGAAACCAAAAAATAAATATAATTGACGTTGCTTCAATACTATCACTGACTGGTATTGTGAGATACGCAATACTGATCCGTTTTGTATATAAATGAGTGTTTATGGGCAATTTCCAGGGGAAGTATATTTATAATAGTATATTTCCAAACAGTATATTATAAATAAATTACTTTCTGAGAATGGAATAAACAGTGCTTCAAATGCTTCAAATCAGTGCTTCAATAGAATAAAGAGCAAAATTACAATTTACCATTCATAGATTTCTGCAATACCCCCCCTAGCCAGCTGTCTTTGAAAACAATAAAACTTAGTCAATTTTTTGGTTTTAATAAAAATTGTGCTTAAGAATATTTTCCCAAATCCAGTTATAGCTTAATATGTAGAGTAATGATATCATATCAAATTGAAGGTTATAATAGTAACCAAATGAATCCTTCACTGAATGTTCGATATTACGTAATATAAGGAATACATAATAAGTGACCGTAAAATCAAAATGTCATGCATATTTCTGCATTACCTCATTAAAATATTCAAGGAAACATTTATGTATCACGTAAAACCAGTTTTCGAATAATAATAATAATAATAATAATAATAATAATAATAATAATAATAATAATAATAATAATAATAATAATAATAATAATAATAATAATAATAATAATAATAATAATAATAATAATAATAATAATAATAATAATAATAATAATAATAATAATAATAATAATACTGTTTATTTTATTCAAGTGAGACATCCGACAAAAATATTTTACACCATTACTTTGAAAGTCAAAAATGCTAAAGGTAATCGGATGCACTTGTAAACAGTTTCTGTGTATCGACTAATTTTTTAGTCCGCAGAGGTGATTATGATTTTTCATACGCCATGTTTACAAGTTTACAGATTTTTTTCTGTGACCAAGCTATTTTTCAAGCGATGTGATTTCCAGTGTACCGGGGAAAGTATGCAATAGAGTTGAATCAACAATATTGTATACTTACCTGGCGCGAAGAGAAATCTTCGTGTCTCCCGCATAGTACTGATGAGAGCCAAAAGCTCGAAACTAGTCTACTATTGGGATTTGCACTGGGTATCACAAAGCTTGTACTGTTTAATAATAATAATGATAATAATAATAATAATAATAATAATAATAATAATAATAATAATAATAATAATAATAATAATAATAATAATAATAATAATAAGAAGAAGAAGAAGAAGAAGAAGAAAAAAATTAAAAATAGAATTTATTATTAACCTTTTTTAATATACATTTTCTGCACATTTTGAAATACAGCAATATTTGCATTTGCCGACTCATTTTAAATATATCATCGAATAAAATTATTTGCCCTTTCATTTCATCTAACCCAGTGTTTCCCAAACTTTTTGTGTCATGCCCCACCCGAGTGTTCACCAATTCCTCATTCTCCAAGTGACTTATACAAGAAATTTTTCTTTTGACAATTTTTTAATTCCTGAATTTTTCCTAAGATTTATCTTAAATAAGGCGGCGCAAAATTTAAAAAAAAGGAGCGACGTTTTTAAATAACTTACGAACCAAGTATAAAAATATTTTAAATTTCACTGGGCATACGTTTTACTTTTTTAAAATGAACTATGAACAAAATAAACCAAAATAATAGGTCTGGAAGGAAGCACTAGTAAATTGTTGATAATCGAACTGAGTGATAAAATATAATAACTCAAATCAAATTAACCCTTTGACACCGGGGAATTTCGACAAAGGTTTTCAATTTTAAAATACCATTTTTTTTATTTATTTTATAAATATTTAATGAATTAAAATTTTCTAAATAAGTGGTATTCAATAAAACATTCAGGAACACACAATCCAACATCACAATCCTTGCATTCATACCACGTTTACATTCGTTCCCCGGATGTAATGAAAAAGTCGAAAACGTATATATACGTCCCTTTGTCTCAAAGAGTTTAAAGAACTTTAAATATAGATTTCATATTATAATAATTTTTAGTTATAGATTTTGATGCAACTTAATGAGATCCGTGCGCTTGGGGCAAAATTTCTGGTTCTAATTTGGTGAACTTCATTGAGTTGAGTCACGTCCAACCGATTTATTTTTTTCCAGCAACAAATCATTCGAGGCACTAAAATTACACTCAGCTAAATACGAAGAAGGAAATGGTAGCAGTAAGTTTCTCGCATATTTAGATGTATGCGGATATTTAGTTTCTGTCTCCATACAAAACCACATCTTTACTCCCAGTGCGGCTTTATGTATAGGTGACATAGGCGGCGTTATTTTAAAGGGTGGCAAAATTATGAAAAATTAAAATTTAAAAGTATTTTTTATATTATGAAATTTATTTGTTGTTCTTCGTGCTACTAATATCACTTTTTGTATAGCACAAGATATATCTAGCACTTTTGATGTAGCACCAAATTGTCTAAGGCCGGCTCTGCGATCACACTCGTGGTAACAGATTACCCAAGCTGATTACCCCCTTAAAGCGGCATTATTTCAAAATTGTCTAAAGCCGGCACTGTTAAATTAAATAAAGTTCTAATTTATTCATCATTTTGTATTTCTGTGAGTTCTTCTTGATAGTGAATATTTGTTATATCTGATAAATCCACCAACATTGACTGCATTATCCAGGTTGGAAAGTCGATTTCGATTTCTTTCTGACAAATCGGTTACAAAACTTTTATGTGATTGGCAATAATGACAAAGTATACTGTCATCTGTACATTGCACCTTTGGTCCCATTGAAATATTTACAGCAATCATTATTATTTATGGCCGATATTGATAGAAAAGACGACTTTTCCGTTAATAAGTAATTTAAATGGAAATTGCCATCATCTTGCGAAAAATTCAGATTTAAAATTGCCCCTATGGTGCGTGGGACTACGTTCGGTTGTCTAATTTCATATTTCCCTTAGTTTTCTGATATTCTTAATCATTTTGAATTGAAAATTATTTCATGTCATTCTTCTGTCAGATTGTGTCTAAGAACATTTTCCACCAACTTTTCTATTTCCTCAAGCAAATCCCTTAGTGAATTTATCACGGGTCTGGCTCTCCTTTACAGAGTTCCAAACGCAAAACGACTATTAATATATTGTTATTTTTGTCACTGTAGCACAGTGGTTTGCAATCCGTGTTCCGTGACAAAAGTGACATTTTATCTTTAAATTTGCATTTAAGATACATATCATCAAAAACCTCAATTAATATTTTTATAAGATGATTCAATAAGAAAGCCGTTACACAGATATATAAACATACAAATATAAAAGTATTTTTATTGCTTGTTATCGTTGCGCGTGGTATTTTCTTTGCTTATAAGAAGGCATCGTTTACGTTTACGACAGATTTATAGTAATTTGTGATTGGTCACTCATTGTGGGCATGTATTTTTTTGTCAGTGTTCCGCGTAAAAAAAATCATGT
This sequence comes from Schmidtea polychroa, assembly GCA_959609185.1. Taxonomy (NCBI): domain Eukaryota; kingdom Metazoa; phylum Platyhelminthes; order Tricladida; family Dugesiidae; genus Schmidtea; species Schmidtea polychroa. Next base: position 180,850 of record CAUHTR010007988.1, read on the forward strand.
GAATGGTGTTAATTAATTGAGAATTATTATTAATTGAGAACCCCTGCTGTAGTATTTGAAAAATAGAACTCTCATGTTGATATTTCTACATTTATAATTAATTACTATTTCAGGTACATTTTTATCTAAATAAATAAACTACAAAGTGTTTTGATCTGTTGGGAACTTTGATGAATTCTTTCTGAACTATTTGATCGAATTCGTGAGCTGTTTCGAGAAATGCTTACATGGACAAAAGTAAAGGAAATATATCAAGGGAATCTTGTTCTGTGATTTCTGAGCCTTTTCTCATTTATTTGGCAAATCTTGTTAGAGTATATTTTATAATTGAATTGTGTACTTATGATCCAAACAAAACATCAACATTCACATGGCGCAATTGTGAATTAAATGTGCCAAACTGTACATGAAAATGTGTTTATTAGCCTTCTTAATACCATCGGCATATATCAGGAATATTTAAAAAATTTGAAAATCAAAATTGTGTTCAATTTTGATTGAAGAGAAATAGGGAGAGTAATACTTGTTGTACTATTTATAACATCTTAGTTATGAGGAACTTTATGTTGAACTTGGTATCTATAAAATCAACCACATTTAGTAATGGGAAAGGACTTTGAATAGCCATTTCATGGATAGCATCGAATTCGATAAACACTTTACTGATGGACAGGGATATCAATTGCAATAAATACACATATTTACAATATTTGTATAATAAGAACTTCTTTCGATTTTCACATCTGATCTCTTTTCAATTGCCATTGTATTTATTATGTAAATTATTTTTGTTTTGATTAAAAGGGAGAAGAAATAAGAAAAAGGTTGGAAACAGCGTTTTACAATGGTCATGTAGGGGTTTTCAGCGCCATTTTAAATATCAATTTGTTCCCATCAATACATTAATTGGTTTTAATATTTCTCATAATATTTGGAATTATGGAGCCAAACATGTTTCAATTTCAGTTAGCGATCACTGAACCCATAACGTAACTTTTGCATTAATGAATTTACACAAATTCCTTTCTTAACCGAATTAAATGTCAGCTACAGGCTATGTGGACCAGGTCAGGAAATGAATTTCTGGAGAAATATTTTGTGTTAGAAATATTAATAAAATATTTCTTGATAAATATAAATAAAATATAAACAAATAATGGATATTAAAATAATAAATAAATGTTAGTTTGTGTTCTACAAAACTGTCCGATTTGATGTAAAAAATTATTAAGTGAACAAATTAAGTCGTATAGACAAATAAACCTAAGACCAACCTAAAATCCTTCACCACATCTTCTATGGTCATTTGATTTTTTTAGATTTTTAAATCGGAAAGTTTTTTTGGAGCGCAGAATATTAAATATTTATAATAAAAATAACGAAATTAAAAATAAAAATATTAAATAATAAAAATAGTAATAATATTTTATAATCATTTCCATTTCCTTATGGCATCTCCAAATTCATTTTACATCCCAGACCATACAGAATCAAATTTGGCAGCAACATAAATAAATGTTAAATTGAGAATATTAATTAATAAAATAATAAATAATAATTTAAATGCATAATTCTGGTGGTAACGTCTGTATGTATGATAGTAATGTTTCTGTTTGCCCTGCATACAAATAAGTTACTTATAACAATAAGTAGAAAAAATTTAAAACTCGAATGAGACTAAGAGGTAAACAAATTATTGATATTTTTTCATGATATGAATACTGAAACTCTAGAAGAACATAAGTTATGTATGAATCGTGAAAGAGTGCAACGAAATAACGACATTTTCAATGTTTTTATTATGACCACTCTGTATCAAGGTGTATCAAACACTCGCACATTTACCAAAAATATTGTAATTAAGAAACAGTTAAATTAAATATTATGCATTATGATAATAACGAAAAATAGATTATAAACGAATTAGATGCTTTAATTTGTATACCACAAGGATATTCAAATAAGCTATTTAATGTGTAAACCTGAAAAAACTAAGAACGGGCATCATTTTTGATGGGTTACATCTAATTAATGTAATGAATAAATAATAATAAAAAAATAATAATTAAAAAGAGAGCTTGAAGACTATAAATCAATAATATATCAATGTTATTGATATTCAAAATTATATGAATATCAAATTACTGATTTATAGTCTTCAAGCTCTCTTTTTAATAAATTCATTGGGAAAAAAAGTTCTTATAATAATAATAAATATAATAATAATAAATGATAATAAAATAAATAAAGAAATAATAATAACTAAAATAAATAAAAATATAATTAATATAATAATAATAAAATAATAAATAAATAATAAATAAAATAAATAAAAAATCATTAATAATAAATAAATAAAAATAATTAATAAATAAATAATAATAAATTTGCCCTAATATCAAATGAAAACAAACAATATTTATTAATATTGATGATATTTATGATAGAAAGAGCTCAGAAAGGCTCCAGCGGTGGTCATAGAATGAGCTGGCAGTAACCAAGTAATGATGACAATCATTATTACCCGCTATAATATCTGCTTCTAGCCAATCAACGCCATATGCCAATGAATCCTTGCTGTAGCCTATTTGCTCCATTTGAACCAACCAATCAGCTTGCAGCTGCCAATCTGTGTGTACAACAGAGAAGCCTGCATGCATTCCTGCCACTAACACTAGCGGCCTGCCAACTGGACACCATTTGTGCCGCCAAATCCCTCCACCAGTATCAAATGATCTGATTGGCTGTTTCATTTGCCGCAAATCCCAGATCCGTAACTGGCCATCATAACTGAATCATGATAACTGACTAATGAGCACCCTTGTTATTCAATGCAATCATTACCTGCCAGTAGATATGACATTAACATCAGTCGGATTCGATTGGATACTCGTACAGCCCATTTCCAACCTGCATAAATCGATCACCATGACAACATATGATCCCATTCAAATCTACCTATTTGAGAACAATTTCTTGCCAACACATCTCAAATCAAATCCGTTGAATTTGCAGTCGTCCCCGCCGGAATAATACAAATTCTCCTCGTGTCGAGACAAATGGCCAACCCAGCATTCAAATTCATGAACAGTTTCACGTAACAACTCCTCACGATTCGAATTGAGAATGACTACTTGTCCCAGAGAATTGCTGCAGATTATTCTAGAAAATTTCCAGAAGTATTATGAATTCCAATCACCAAGATTTCATTAGAAAAGCCAACTTGTCAGAATAATAGTCAACTGATAAACACAAGCTGTCTCTGGTGATGGGAACTATTTTTTCGATTTCAATCTCTGAGGATTCATGCGAACAAAAATATAATGTTCCCAAAGAACTAGCTAATATAAATTTATTTGATGCCACCCAGCAACAATCTAATATCCCGTCAATGTCTGAAAGATCCCCTACAACATGTGCTGATTTATTATCGAATTTTATCAATAATACAGATCCATTTCTACTTTTACCAGACTAATAGATGAAAGGAAAATGAAAATAATTAATTAGAAAATAAACTTCATTCAGTTGATAACAGCAATTTATGCAAAAATTTTTATCTGGAGATATTTCGGAACTATCTGAATATTGCAGAGTGTCTAAATGAGTAATTTCTTTCCAGATATACATTAAATAAAAATTTGGTTTAAAATATAATTTGAATTAAAACGTTTGTAAAATGAATATTTAAACAAATGACTTTTAAATCAATATAGTTTATGAAAGAAATTTTTTTCAAAGTTTTTATAAACTTTTCTACGTAAATTTTAAAAGTTTTGATATTCAATTTGAATTTTTGTTAATATATTTTTAAATGCATCAAACCATATTCAATGATACTTGAATAGACCGTTAGATACTATTTGTAAGGTCTTAAAAATTAATAATAATATTAAGGACATGCTGTTTTTGAAAATTTTCTTTCCAATACGATTTGAAAGATCCATTCCAGAATTGTATTGTACCAATAGATTGCTTCCAGTATTTAATATTGTGATGACGTGACAGCTAGTTTTATATTTTTATGATTTCTTTCAATAATACGGTTTCCTGTTGCTACGCTTGAAAATATATATTAGATTTTAATTTTCCAATTTTTCATTAATGATAGAAATGTTTCTAGTTTTCAATATAGATAATTATATAACAAAATTTGATCAGGTGGCCATTTCTCAAAAACATGTTTAAGTTGTTAGTATATTTCACCTGAACTTTCATTTTTATTTCTCGCCGGATTGTAAAACGATAAGAACCGAACGATGAACTATTTTAAGCAAACAAATTACAAGTTTATTACCTTAAATAATTTGTTTTCAGCTTATAGACAGAGTTTGATAACTAGATATGCTAGATAAAATCGAACTATATCATAGGAAATAGTCATTTATATAAATGATTTATAAGTGTAATTCAATTAATAACACAAATTTAATATTTCATATAAACTACATAAATTTAAGTGAGAACAAACATTTAGACATTTCCAGTCCCCTGGACAGGTTAGACAATTCGTCTGAGTTAATATTGTGGCATATTCGGCATCGCTTTTGATTCAGCAATGTAGTATTGCTTTCCATTATTCAGCATATATCGTGCTCATTAAATCATGTAACTCAGGGAGAGTTTCTTCCATGTTATCTTTATAAAAATATTTAATTACTTTTCAATGTTCAATTTTTAATACAAATGCATTGATTATTTTAAAATTATTCATATGTTGAATTTCTTTTTACTGATTTTTGGAATTAAAAAACGAATTCTTTATTTCCATCTGTGGTATCCTCTCCACCAGAATGCAAAATCAACACGAACCTCCTAGGTCAAATACTAACATTTTCTTAAAACTAATATCATTAAAATGTGATATACTCTGAATATGGTTTTAGTCAGGAATCTATAACTTGTGCAATACCAACCCCACCATATTTGCAATTAGTATCAATGCTGATGATTTTAATATTCTTGATAAATCATTTCCTTTATCACAATCCAACTGGTTTTTCATTCACGTGAATAAAGGGCTTCTACAGCACGTTACAACATTCTTATATGTCTCAACAAGAATAAAGTTCTCCAATCCATTACCATTCTTTCTAACATAAACCATCACTTGGTTAACCTTACAAAAGCATCAGCTATATATAACCACATGTAAATCTTTCAGCTTTTAATGAGTTACCATCAGATACTCCAACTGATTAAACCAACCAACCAATCAAAACATTACATCCAAACCAAACAATCAAATATAATAAATAAACAAAAATTTATTATCAACGATCACGAAATCAATATTATATATATATATATAAAAAGATAGATCGGAAGACGGACAACAGCTAATGCCTCGGTTTATTTTTGGCCCCTTTGAACCACTGTTTGGCGAAATCGGCAGCGTAGTGCTCATCGATTTCCTCTGAGTTATTGATTGCCATAAAAACCGATACCCAGAGTCCGGTTTTGAGAAAGGAGGATTTCTTTGGGCCATTGACACGCATTCTGCCCTCCCAATTGAACAGTGTGGCCATGTTCCTTGTCATCAGCTTCCTAAGTGTCGTGCGAACCTTGTCCCCAACATCTGCGAATTGTCCATCTATAATTAGCGCCAATGCCTTTTCATTAACGACAACATAAAAAACAGTTTATTCTATCACTTACCAGAATGTTCCGGTTCTCTTCTTCTTTAATCCAATCAATCATCACATTGAGATCTTCCTCGTTTGATATCGGCAGAGGAACAGGGAGGTTTAATGGTAACTCCATTTTAGTGGGCGGGACAGAAATAGAGTCCTCAAAAGAGGTATTATGGGTTTCATCGGCTGATTCAAGATCAGATGGAGTCAAATCAATATCATTTTGAGCAACAGCAACATTGTCATTCTGTAGGTTGTTTTTTTCTTTTAGTCTGATTATTTCTGTTTTCATCTCGACGATTTCTTTGGTCAGTTCGTTCAGTTTAGCCAATACCAATTCTTGAAAGATTTTATTGGATTCTGATAATTTATATATTCAAAAGTAATTTCGCAAAATTATCAAAGGTAGAGATAGGAAAAAAAGTGAAAAGAATAAATAATAGATATAAACAGCAGAAGAAAATACGTACTAGCAGGAATACCAAAGCGCCGTGATTGAAATACCCGCTCAATTTGTAATGAATTTTTTATTAAATGGATATTCGCAAATTACCATGGATGAAATATAAGTATTCTTCACCTGTCGAAATTATACATACATCTCCATGGGAACGATAGTGATTAATTTAAAATTTTACAATAATTTAATTTTAATCGATAACATGATATTTTTATTTAGATAATATTTACAAATCAATTTCATTTTATTGAGTGATGTATAATTTATATAATTTTACTAAGTAATTCTTTAAATTGATATATTTTAAACAAAATTTCTGATATAGTGGGAAAAAATAAAGATGTTTAAGTAATTTTTTATGAAATGCAATTACAAAGAGTAAAATCAATGTTAGGAGAGTCTTATTCATAAAAATTTAAGTGATGGTTGAATACTTCTACATTATATATGGATATCGATGGAAGTTATTTATTGTATAACTTGATGAATTTGACTTATTTGACTGTAGAAGGGAAACAGAAAAGGAAATAACATCCGCTCATGAAATATGTAAACAAAGATAACTTATTGAAACAAACTGTTTTGTTAAATATCGAATACGTAAATATTGTTTTATATCTGACGATAATGATGATATCTTTGTGTACTATATGATGATCCATTGGAGACAAATAGTCAATTCCATAAGACGATATTATAAACACTCAAAAAACTTTGAATGAAAGAAATATATTCACCAGGTCTAAAGTTTTATATTGAAGAATTGCTAGGCCTATGATAGTACGCTTTCCTATTTTTATTGTTTGTCTTCTTTACTTATATGTTTTAAAGGATAAATTAATGATTAATCATATTAAAAGGCAGAAATAGTGTCAAGAAACAAAAACAGATATCGAGATATGCAAGTGAGAAGTATAAACCAAGCCAAATATCCCAGAACATACAATATTACATAATATTTGTGTAGATATCTGGGTATGGTGATTCTATAAATTTACGTAATTTATATATAATTATGTAATACATGAGCTTTTACATAGTATTTGATTTTTTATTTTTTACTTAATCATTAAATTATTTGTGACAGAGACTGAAACATTCTTCATTGATATCGTCTTTCTTTCATACAGATAGTAATATTTTCTTGCTTAAAGAAGTAATTACCATGAATAATAACTTCCTATTTAATACAAGAGGGCTATTCAATTAGATTTAGTCAAGGGACAAACAAGAGAAACCTGGAGATGGTGACGAGCCAGAGATTCGGAGGGATTTGGGGAAGTGGAGTGGATAAATATGTATGGAATTGATCAATCTGTGTAGAATGAGCATTGAGGTCGATGAGACAGAAACGAAAATAAAATTTGGTCGTGATGTCAACACAAAGAGAGCTTTCAGGGAGATTGAGAAATTGTTAGGTTAAATACAGAATAAGTAAATATTGACTCCGTTGATTCATAATGGAGAAATCGTCAATTCTAACTTCTTATTTTGAATAATTCCTATAACGATCAAAAGCTTTAATTTCTTCATTGTGTATTCTTTACTAATAGGTTTTAAAGGACAGCTAAAAGTTCAGAAATAAAATCAAGGATAAAAAAATGAGATGAAAATGATGGCGTAAATTAAAGATGTCAAAAGTTTAGATTTGAGAGAAAAGAAGGACAAGAGAAAGATTTCCTATTATTAAATCTCCGAGTGAAATAAATATAAATAGCTGTTTGAAATTGATAAAACTGTCAAGTAAGAATCTGTAAGTGATGATGTAATCGATGCTGATGGTCACATTGATCCTTGCAGTGAAATGGTAGCTGCATTTCCAATTGTTGTATATATTGTTTCAATTCAATGATTATGTGCCCCCTCTAAATTGAGATGGAAAATCAACAATTAGGACAAAGCACAGTTTACAATCTCTTTTTATATCCCCAAAATTCCAAAGAGAACCTTTGTAAAACTCTATTGTAACGCAAGGTATCCCATTTACAATTGGATAAAAAACATTATTCCCGCTTCTTAAGTCCAAAATTTACCATTATTTCTGATAAAAATCCCTAAACTGCGAATTATTCCTCATTCCAATGGCTTATAGTGAGATGTCAACCATTTCCCTGGCAACAGGGCAGTATACCTCCCATTTCATTAAAATCCCACAGTAACAACTGAAACACATTTATCAAATCATATATCGAATCATTTATCAAATAAAATGATCTCATTCACCTAAAAATTCTAATTGTCCAGGAATATTATATAAAATCTCCCATTATTAGGGAAATTATTGATTATTCGTTCAACTTTGTGGGAAACGATTAAATTAGATATATTTTTGAACTTTATTTCAAATTAAGCTGTAAATAATTATAATTATCCCTTTCACAGCACTCAATATATCGGAATATCCCAAAATTGGCATCGAAACTCACCAGCCCCCCTCATTATCACCCTCGTCAGATTTTTAATTTATAATAATAAAAAATCTAAAATAATTAATTTTAAATAATAAATATATTGAATAATTAAAAATTAATTAATTTTTTTCATAGAATAAAACAATATTTCATTTATTTCAATGAAATGAAAATAAATTAGAAAAATATTAAATATAAAAATCACTAGATAAATAAAATTTTGATAAAGAAATTTTCAAAAACTATCAAAGAATTAATAGATATCAGTAGTAATTTGCATAAAAACCACCTCCTACTTTATTCTATACTATAGAATCTATACAACTTTTTTCTTCTTTATACAAATAAGCTTGAAAGACATACACGATTCGGACGGTTCAAAAATAACATGTGATTGGTTAAAATCTACACCTATTCAATGAGTAAATTTCATAATAACCGTTAACCATAAAATAATAACATGGCATAACTTATAAATTTGTCGTATAAAAGTTACCTTGTTCATTATTATTTTTGAATACGAAATCATCTTTAGTGATAGACTGGGTACTGGATATAATTAAGGGTCCATCTTCTGAGTGCATAATATTAGATTGAATATTATTTTTGCCTATTTTTAGGTAAAGAAGATTAGATTCATATTTATTGACTAACTGATTAAAGGCTTTTTCCTTTTGAACCTCAATATACGCTTTTTTATGTCCTTATAGCTCATATTTTATTTAAAATTCAAATTTTCGTTCTCAAATTACAGTATTTATAAATATGTATATTAAAACAAATAAATTAATGCTTCTTATCTAAATGTTAAATTATAAATAATTTAGAGGAAATATAAACTAAAATTAAATTAATAAATTAATTCATGAATTTATTGTATTAAATAATTTTTTATAAATAATAAATTTACATCATATTCTAATAAAAGATAATAATTTTCCTACCCATAATTAATTATATTTATTCTTACATAAATTTATAATTTAAGAAAAAAGTAATTTATAAATAACTAGCTGGGCTACCCGGCACTGTCTGGTCTATTTGGAAGATTAAAAAACATGCAGTGATATTAAACTAACAAAGAGAAAGATGATTACATGAAAATTTCTGTACAAAAATCACAAAATCACAATCTCACCTTACCTCACCTTATCCAGCCATACAATACCACATTCAGTCATAACATACCACTCCATATATACCGTTCCGAGAGAATGAAATAATAAAGAGAAAAAAAATAAAAAATGAATAATAAACGTTCTACAATCGTATTAAAAAGCGAATTTTCATGTTATTTTTTAGGATAAAAATTTTAACAACATTTTAGAACTAGAAGTTCATTTGGTTTTTTAAGTTTTTAACTTGAAAAATTAAATAAACTTGTCTAGATTTTACCCATAGTTTGAAGTTTATATATCCGGACATACATACATACTTTCATTTTTATATATTAGATTTTCCAAATGAAGCAGATAATCAATTCTAGTTGGTTAATAACTTTGAGTAATAAATATAAATATTGATTTCAAAATTTTTCAAATTTCCCCATACATTTTGTCTTTCAGTTTCACTTTGCAAATTCGCTTTGCAAATCATTATCCAAGTAGAGTACTGTGAGTAGATTATTATCCAAGTCTGTACTGTGAAACCCCACCGTCGGTTATACAAATACTCTACAAATTCTACAAAATCCAAATTATTAATAGAATAACGAAAGCGTCCACAACACTATCAATCTATATCATAGCAGGGTTTTGCAACAATATCCTTATATCTAAAATACGTAAATTTGTTTGTTGGAGTAACACTCGAGTAAATTAAAATTACTGATACACATTTCCATAAATGCATTTCTTTTTAATCTGCTACAGAAACATAAATTGTATTCGGTTGTTTGACCCAAACATTTTAAATTTGTCAGCTTTGTATCTTACTGCGAGTAATCTACCGAAAATGCTCTATAATCGTAACTATAATCGTAATCACGGAGTACACCAATGGAATTATAATTGTCGTTTACGTAGAATTTAAAATTATTCCAACTAGTGATTTCTATTTATTTTTCGAAATTTCGCTTGACAGATTTTTGTATTTTCTATATTTATTTCTTACTCAACATATTAGATTCTTGTGTTTTTTTTTCCATTTTCATTTGAAGATAAAAATAATTTTTTGCCAGTTGTAATTTTCTTATAATTTTGATAATGTCTTTCATCTTTCAAATTATCCTCATCCCAACTGTACTCGAGACCGTATTTTCAATTAAGTCTTGTTTGGGTTGTAAAAATAAAAGATAAAAGATGGTAAATGAAGAGGTTGTTGGAGAGATTAAGTGAAAAGTCACTAATTAAATGGATAATATATAAAGAGAGATAAAATTAGAAGTTTGGATTGCGTATAATTATGGAACTAATTATAAGCCAGAATTTCAACAAGTCTTGAAATAAAGTTTATTATTTGGAAATATCCATCAAAGGTGAAATGTTTTCACATCGTACTGAATCTTAGCATAGTTTTGCTTAAATTTATTGTCTGTATACAATGGATGACCTGTTACATATTTGATTAAAGAGCATGAGAAGTCAGTACATAACATTATTTAATAATCAAAAACCCAACAATTTGTCAATTCTTGTGACTTGACTTATTCCCTCGCATAAACGCGGAACAACAATATTTTTGTTAAAATTATTGTTTTATACTGTTGTAAAAACTGATAAAGGATTACATGGTCATTTGGTTTCATTATAACTGTTGACGTGGATAATGTAGATTAATCAAAATTAAAAAGCGTTATAGTATGTGTTTTGAATCATCAAAAAATTAATTAAACATTAATTAATATAATTACAAGTACCGTAATTATCCGAATATAAGACGCATCCAATATAAGACGCATCATTAAAAATTGACTGAATTCAAGAAAATATAAGTAACCCAAATATAAGACGCATGTATAATTATTACATTAAATTTATATTACATTAAATTTATATTACATTAAATTTATTTTTTGTTTAAAATTAAAATTTCAGTTACTTAAATTTAAATTTTTATTTCCCTATAATGTCTTCTAAACGCTGCAGTTATACGACAGGTTTCAAATTGAAGGTAATTGAAGCAGCCGAACGTATCGGAAATAGAGGAGCATCTAGAGAATATGGACTCAGTGAAGCTAATGTAAGGCATTGGAGAAATAATAAAAATACTTTAAAAGAGTGCAGATCCTCTACAAAGGCCCCTGGCAGAGGGAGGAAATTATTTTTTCTGTAATGAAAAAAACATTCTGTAACTAATAAAAAAATATTTTGTATTAATTTATGCTTTATTTCCCTTGCCCATACCGGGTTTTCAGAAAATTTTCTGAGTAGGAAAAAATATTTCCTGTTATACCCATGTATAAGACGCACCACGATTATCATCCCCAAAAGTGATGAAAAAAAAGCGTCTTATATTCGGATAATTACGGTAATTAAAAAAATACATCCCAAATAATCTCAAATTGAAAATGATCAATAGTCGGTATAAATATAAGAATACAAACTAATTAATTAATTAAAATTTTGTTTATCTCATTAATCATCTCCTACTCTATATTATCTTTTCCTGGCACCATTTAATTACGTGTAGCTAACCTTTAGGTGGTTAATTTTGAACTAATAAATATTTTTACGATATTTTTACAAAACCTAAGATCGAATAATTCAGAGTTTTTCTTTGTCTCAGAAATCCATTTCAAGATAAATGTCAAAGCTCTTTTCATATGCTCTCAATATCTTTTAATGACGGTTATTAGCCGCCTTGGTATCTATATTTGACAATATTCTGTCAAAACATTTTCTATATTTATAAACGTGGTCGTAAGACTTCAACTTACAAGGGAACCTTCATTTCATATAATATAAAGGTTAGCACTAATTCTGTTAGAGGAAACTTCAATGATATGTTACAGATGGTCACTATAAAGAGGTAATGAAGGATGTACACTTCTCAAAAATTTAATTTTCTTTATGAAGTCAGATTGCAAAGTATTTCTTAAAGGATAATTATAACCTATACATTTAACCAAAAAATCTGATGATGGGTATAAGTTGAAGAGAGGTAGTATAATCATCAATAAGAGTCTATCGTCACCAATTTAATTATTTGATCTATAAAGATTTCGTTGGAAAGATCCAAAGAGCAGGATTACTATTTGATTACTGTGATCTGAATATTGAAAGAACCAGATGCTCAGATTTATTGAGCACTTATAAATAAAGAGCGTAGAAGCCTGGATATCCTGATCATACTTGATGTAAATTAGTTCAGATAATCTGAATGTCATTGAATACATTTTCGGGTATTTAGAAAAATTGGAAAAATAAAGAAGTTATGAAAAGTATCAAATCGAAAATATTAAATCAAACACAGAGCAAATGAAGGTCAGACAAATATTATGGGCCGAAAATATTCGACGTTGACTTTTGAGCAAATTCGGCCTTGGCTTTGTCCATACTAACTTCGCTGGTTCGGTACAAACGGTTGACCTTGAATGGGATTTTATTAATTATTATGGAATATAAATATTTACCTTAAATATCAGAAACATTGAGGCAGCGAGAAGAACTGTGAATGTGACTGCAATAAAAATCATAAAGATTCCCGATCCGAAATTGGATTTCAAGACAATACTAGAATTTATCCAACCGCTATAACAGTTTGGAAATTATTATTATTCTTTTATTATTATTATTATTATTATTATTATTATTATTATTATTATTATTATTATTATTATTATTATTATTATTATTATTATTAATATTATTATTATTATTATTATTATTATTATTATTAATATTATTATTATTATTATTATTATTATTAGTATTATTATTAATATTATTGCTATTATTGTTATTATTGTTATTATCTATTTCTAGTAGGTAGTTAGTAGCGTACTGCAGGACGACCTCCCTACCCCCCCCCCAGGAAAAAGAATTGCAAGAACAGCAATTACATAATATTTTTTTCAGACTATAATGATGGAGTCTCGATGGGTCCTAGTAATTTCTATACAAAATCCAACTATCACTAAAAATGCCAAGCATTTTTCTGACTATAGTTAAGGGGTTTCGATGGGTCCTGGTAGTCCCATTCAAAGTCCGATCCTCGTTTAAAAGCCATGGTAATTTAGGGTCCCAAGGTATTTTGAATACAAAATCAATGACCACGTGAAATAATTTGTTAAATAGGTAATTAAGGATAAATTCGTAAATAAGGTAAATATGGTAAATAAGATTTTTAAACAGGCCCGGCTTTACCGATGAAGCAAAAGATGCAAAGCATTGGGCGCTACACGAACAAAGGGTGCTAAAATCCAAAATTTAAATGAAATTATTTTTTTTTCAAATTTTCAAATTTTTTCAAATTAAAATTTTTTTTTATATGAGAGATGAAAAGTAGGCTATTTTCTAATTCAGATTTCCAAAAAAAGCTTTTGGTTATTTTCTTTAATTTGTAAGTACTTGTTTTCAGTTTTTTATGTGTTCCAGTCATGTTTGGACATTGTTAATATTTTCAATTTTTATTGAAGACCAATTTTTGTGAATTAAAAAAATATAAATTTGTTGTTTGAAGTATTTAATAAAAAAGTTTAAAAAGTGTAATTTTTTGAGTAACAAAATTTTTGTGAATGTTAGTATATTATAGTGATTTTTTTATTTTTACTTAGAGTTTATTATTTTTTCAATAAAGTATCTTAAATATTAATTGAGGAATGGTGAAAGTAAGTATCACTAATAGTACTACTTTTTACTTTCATCATAGCACATGGCTTTACCCTCACCACCACTTTTATATTTAATTTTAAATTCTTTTCAGTAAAACTAAAAAATGGAGAGAAAAAAAATTATCTGGAGCAGAGTGCCGCAAAAGAAAAGCGATAAGGGATACGGAAAAAAGAAGTTAACTGGTCAAATAAACAAATTCTTTAAAAAAACGGATGAAATTTCTGCAAACAGTAATGAACCGAAAGAATTACATTCATTCACAGTCCAAAAAGTTATTGATTCACCTTCCTTAACTTTACCACATCAACACGAAGGACATAACAATATAGCTACCACGTCGACCACAGAATGTGAATCTAATGTACATTTATCACCCCAAACAACTTCAAGAACAGTAAGTGAAACAGTGAGGGAAAATGAAGTATTGATTTCATTTAAATAAAATGATCCAGCTACTTGACACAAAGTTATAAATGACAAACTTCGGAAAATTATTATTGAGCAAGGTTCGATGATACCGATAGAACAAAAAGAATTTCGTTTAAATGAAAATTTTAATAATATACTTAAAAAAGCTACAATTTTGGCACATGATATTGAAATAGCTCCTCAATTTAAAGAAAATCCATTACGTAAGCGTAAAAAAGTATGTTTAACTACGAATGTCAAGATGAAAGACAGACAGACCCTGAAAAAAACTATAAAATTTCATTTTTTCTTCCAATTGTTGACAGTGCAATTAACTCAATAGTCGAAAGATTTGAACTTATGAATAGTCATGCCGAAAAGTTTCAATTTCTCATAAATTTTAATGAAATTTATAATTTGGATAATGAGATACTAAGAAATAAATGTACAGATTTACATAATGTGTTAACTGATGGTGAAGATATAGATATAAGTTCTTCAGAATTATGTAACGAACTGTGTATATTTAAAGACACCATAACTTAGCTTAATAGTTTTGATCCATTAGATATATTGCGGTATATTTATTCAAATGATTTTTTTGATATGTTTCCAAATATAGTTGTATCTTTGAGAATATTATTAATACTACCAGTCTCAGTAGCAGCTGGCGAAAAATCATTTTCCAGACTTAAACTAATTAAAAATTATTTACGCTCAACCATTTCTCAAGACTAGTTGGCCTGTCTTTGATTGCTATTGAAAGCGATATCTGTGACAAAATCAAAATTAATGATGTATTGGATGAATTTGCTTCCATAAAAGCAAGAAAAATAAAATTTTAAATGAAACATTGTGGTTTTCTAATTTATATATATAAGATTTCTGTTTATTTTTTTATGAATTAATGTTTAATTATACAGTAAATCTTTTTAATAATAAAATTATAATACTTTACTGTGAAATTTGAGTTTTATTTCTGACATAATTTCCTATAAAAAGCACTTAACAAAAAGTTTCATCGGGGTGCCAGCACCGCTAGAGCTGGGCCTGTTTTTAAATTAAGTAATCAAAGGTTCTAAAATTTTAAAATTAAGTAAATTAATGGCAATATTTGGTAATTAAGGGCTATATTTTTAAATTAAGTAGATAAATGGCTATATTTGGTAAGTAAGTGGTATATTTTAAAATTAAGTAAATTAATAACAATATTTAGTAATTAAGTAAATTAAGGGTTAAATTTTAAAATTAAGTAATAAACTCTAAATAACTTTAGCATAATTTTTAAATTAAAGTAAAGTAATAATTTAAAATATATTGTAAAATATTTCGAAAAATCATTAGCCACTTAGAAATATAAAAAAGTAAAGAAAATTTTATGAAAAAAATTTTAAAGACAAATTTAAATTAAAGTTTTTGCTAATAATAATAATAATTCAATAACTAGATACTTACAACTTACAACCAAATACTTAAAACCAGGTACCAACTACCGGGTACTAAGTACTTTCAACATGACACCTACAACTAGGAACCAATTACAAACTACCAAGTACTTACAACTAGGTACTAAACATTATCAACCGGATACCAGATACCATCAACAAAATATCTAAAAATCCCAGTGATATACTAAAAGGTTGCAACCAGTCTATACACTCTGAATAAACTTTTTAAACTGGTTAATTTAGTTTGTCAAGTCTTAAATTAATTTGTTAGATTTAGATTACATATGATAGTATTTTGAATTAATTTTCAGATCATTAAATTAAATTAACTAAATAAAGTTGTTATTTTGAAATAAAATTATTATATAAAATGATCCTTTCACAATAACCACTTAACTAAATAATCAATCATAATACTAAGATAACGAATTTGCAATTCATGTATCTGATACTTGGGATCCTCTTCTTGTATAGATTTTTTGCAATTCAATTAGATACTTACAACCAGATACCTAAAACTAGATACAAAATACTAACAAATAAGTACCAAATACCAGCAACTAGATACTAACAACTAGGTACTAATAACTAGATACCAAATACTTACAAAGAAGTACTAATAATCAGATACTAAATACTTACAACAGGGTACCTAAAACTAGATACCAAATATTAACAACTAAATTCCTAAAGTACCAACAACTAGCTAAAAATCTTATTTCTTCTGTGTATTTTATCAAATGTTTTTTTAAATAAATAAATTTTTTTTATTTGTGTTAAAATTCCAAAAATATTTTTAATTAAATTACAAACTACGGGAATAGCTAGCGCGAGCATAGTTGTACTATCTTGGATTTGAAAAGACTTAACTAAAAATATACATTGTTTTTTTATTCTCATACAATTCTCATAACAAAACCAAAATAAAGGTTCTATGAAAATATTTCACCCATATTTATACTTGATAATCTATAATTTATTTTGGAAAGGGGAGCGGCCAAAGGCTCTCTACCTACGTCCCTGCTCAATTTAACATCTAATCTATTTAAAAGATTTTTAAACACACGTTTTGCATAATTTATTTTCATTTTCAGCGATCTTGTTAAGAACTCAAATAGATAGATGACGGGAAATCTCTCCAGTCTATGTAGCGTCGCTACTATTACATATAAATTGATAAATGAGATAGATGTTATGGAATGTAATAATTAAATATAATAAGTAAAAATAATAATTATAATAATCATAATATAATTATTATAGAAATAGTCGAATACTCACCATGACCCAAGCCAGTTGATGCCCAAACACTGAATGATAGTCAAAACTAAATATACTGCAAAAAACACGATAAATATGAAGAAGTTTAATGAACTTTGTGACCTGAAATATCGACCATAAATTATATATTTATTAATAAATTATTAAATAATTATTTCATTATTTATGAATTTTTTACGGTACTTTGAAACTATACTTAAATTAATAATTTAATTTGTGACTGTTAACTACTTTTAATATTAATTCTATAGTTGGCTGGACCAAACTTTAGTGATGTTTTTTATCTATTTTATCCGACTATTAGTTCCCTAATCCAATCAAATAATTCATCCAATCAGATAATAACCAATCATTGATAAGTGTTTCTGGATTTCAACAGTTGATATTGAAATTTTTTCTTGAAATTAATCGCTCAAATTTCAACATTAATAAGAATGGATTCATGCAAAACTTGAGAAAAAGTTCGGTAATTTAATGAAACATTTTTATTAATCCATTTGTAGGAATTATTTAAATAACAAATTACAATTATGACCAGCTTGTGATCCAATAATCAAAATGGCTGAATGGTTTCAGTGGCCGATCATAGAAAAATCTAGGAGAAATCTTTTATCAAAATATATGGTTTTTATTTCAACTTCAGTTGTACTTTTTTATCGAAGTATTTAAGCATTATTTTAAAATAGATTTTTACATTTGCTCTGGTTGAAACAATTAATAAGTAGTCACCATAATAATTCTTATTTATAATTCCTATTTTTTCAATAATTCACCATCTAGCAAATAATAAAACTTTTAATGGGAAATCCAAACACCAACCTATTATAAAAGTATGCATGTCATTAATAAAATTTACATTAAATAATACTGTAATGTCATTAAAGAATTGTTGAAAGAAGAGAAATAAATACACAAGCACGCTCCCAAAAATTTGCTAATTTGAATACCCCCTCCGCGCAGGGCCGGCTGTGGGTTTTGTGGGGCCTCGGGAAAATATTATATCCAAAAAAGAAGAAATAATACATGAACATAATTTTATAAATTTATTTAACGAAATATTGATTCCTTCAATATATTCAATAATAAACATACATAAACATAATATTTTTTATTCTTATGTCGTACAAACTTTTATACTGCTAATTCCTCGATAATATCATCAAAACTTTAATGTTAATACAGGGAAAGACTTACGTTAACATCCGACTTCTAAAGTACGTTGCATTTGGTGTCAAAAACTTGACATAGTTACTAATAATTGTCAGAAATAAAAAAAAATAAATAAATAAAAAAAAGCACGCGGCCTCGAGAAAAAAGTCCCAAACTCTGATCCGGCTCTGCCCCCACATCAAACGCTAAAATAAATTCCTATAGAAATGATATTCAAATAATTACCGAAAACATTTATAGAGCGGTCGAAACCAGAGCACATATGACAATGGGCTCAACAGGAAGAATAACAACAACGACAATCCGAATGTGGAACTTGATTCACTCGTTGCATTCGACACGATCATATATGATAACGCCCCGAAGATATTGATGAACAGCACTAATGAATACATCATCCAAATCCAAAATCCAAAACGAACAGTTCCACGAAATTTCGAATTGATCTCCACATCAAAATCCTGATAAAAACAAGGCCGAAAACAGAACCATTTGGGAAACGGTGGGAAATTTTTCATGTGATCTAGAATTCAATGATAAACTTCTCCTGGTGTTCTGTGAGAACATTCAACCTCCAGTTGACTGCTGTTCACTTTGGCTTATTTCCTTTTCTCGCTTCATCAATTCAGCTTCTCGTCGATTAAGCTCATCTGCTCTTTCTAATAACGGATTTATTATTTGTTCTTTAGGTTTAGGCTCGGATAAAATTGGAGTGTTTTCATTCAAATTCGATCTACTAGTTACCACTTCGACTGCTGGAGTGAATACTGGCCTTGGGACAACCCTCGTAGTTGTAGGCACTGCCGGTTTCGATTCCTCGAATGGATTATAATCGCTTATAGAATTGTTCTAATTAAATCTTTCAATTAATTCCCAATTTATATTTTATCAACTTACTAAATAATTCGACATTGTTATAATATAATTTTAAATTTTATCGGAATAAAATTTCAATCATATTCAAAATAGAAAATTTATTTCGATCATTTAATCATCACAGTAAAACAAGAAAATAAAATATTTTTTCATTTTAGTAAATTTTTGTTAAACATTTTTATAAATTTAATTCATTTTTATTTAAACTTATTCTACCAAAATATAAATCAAATTAAAATTTTATTTCATTCTATTTTAATAAAATTAAATAAAACAGTTAAATCCATCTTTAGATCCATCTTTAAATTTCGCAGAAAAATCTTGAAACTAACAATATATATTTATTCAAAGAATTTATAAATAACAAGTTTTATTTAATTCACAAAAACCGCCAATTCCAAATTATTAAAACAACAAGATATCTAACTCTCCCCTTCTTAAGACTTTTTCCACTTCATCAGCCACTCGATTCTTCTTTCTTTCGTTCCTTCTTGTGAATGTAGTTCGACTCGATGAGGTGATAGAAATCCGGCGATTTTATATGGGCCATCGTATTGCATACCATCCTTGTGCCTGTTCTAAGGCTCTTTAAGTACGAGTACCTCCCCCCACCTCGAAAACACGAGTGCCCCTCTTTGTCTTATCCATAGCTCTCAAAGTGTCTGCGGCTTTACTCGAGTTAAATCTCGCGTCGTCGATTCTTTCGCTTCTTGATATCTCGGCTTGTGATGCAAAGCTTGGTTTTACCTACCGCTCCAAAGAGAAGATCGGATCCTGGCGGATGAGCTTCAACCTCAAAGCGGTCATAGCATAACTGGTTTGGTTTTTAAACGAAATATTTTCTTCTGTGTTCCCATGAGGGATCATCAGTCATCACTACGCTGGTGGCCGAGGATTTGAGCACTATTATGCAGTGCTTCACGGAAATATCAGAGATAAAACCGCTCAATGATTTGATATTGGCGAGTTATCAAACCATTTACATGTTTGTTATGTGTCAGTTGGTTATTTATGCCTCTGACTACATTTATTCTTGCTTTTTTAGTCTACCCTAAAAGACCCATTTCTGATCCGGGGTCCGTTAGAGTACTTGCACTAATAAGCACTCTGTGCCACTAGATGCAATTAGGTTTATTATTTTTGTTCCTTGGCCCTTCTCCTGTGTCGCAGACAGGATGTTATCATTAGTATAGTAATAATAATAATAATAATAATAATAATAATAATAATAATAATAATAATAATAATAATAATAATAATAATAATAATAATAATAATAATAATAATAATAATAATAATAATAATAATAATAATAATAATAATAATAATAATAATAATAATAATAATAATAATAATAATAATAATAATAATAATAATAGTAATAATAATAATAATAATAATATACCAATAACATAATACTCTGCTTCACTGAGATCATGGTGGTTAGAATGGGTTTATGTTGGTATGTATCTTATTGTGTGTTTGATATTGGTTTACTTATATTTGTTATGTGATCCATGTATATTGTTTCAGGTTAGAGTGTAAGTTGACACTCCGTCCATAAATTATCTCAAATAGTGATAAACCTGTAGCACTTTGTCGACTGCTATTTATAGTGAACTCTATTCTTGGTAGAAGTTCGTGCAAGTTTCTCTCTTCACATCCGCCTGCCAATGTTGCTGTAATAAGATCTCTTATCGTTCGTATGGCTCTTTTGGCTAAACCATTTGATTGGTGCTGATAAGGTGAGCTGAATTCCTGTTTGATTCCAAGTTTCTGTTGCTTCTGTCTTAGGAAATTCCCTTGAAAATTTCGGCCTCTATCTGTTAAAATACTCTTCGGTTTTCCAAATCGATAGATCCAACTATTAAGTATTGTTTTGAAAATGGTCCCTTCGTCTTGCTTTGTGATTGCAGTTAAAGAAATCAGTTTGCTAAAACGGACCACCATTACTACCATATATTTTTTATGGCGTTTATTTCCATGTAAGCCACCTCTATAACAATCTGTTCTAGGAATTCAGAGCTATATCTAGGAATAAACGCAGATCTCGCAACATTGTAAACAGAGTTGGATTGTTTCTTGCATTTTCGGCCAATAAAATATCTTTTCCATATAATGAAATAATTTCTTAACTCCAATGTGACATAGTTCTTCATGTAGCGTTGTTGGTAACAGGCCTGCAAATGTTTCTGGGACTAACATTAAGATATTTTTGTTCTTTTCTACTGTTATTGATCCTCCATCAATTTGTGTATTTTTACGTTAAAAGGAAAACAATTCTTTTTCTCCCGTGTACATCCATATCCCAATATCTCTCGCAGCTCTCGAAACCGAATGTCCTTTTGTTGTTGTTCCCATAATTTTTTCCATAGCTTCTGTTCTTTGGATAGTATATATATATATATATATATATATATATATATATATATATATATATATATATATATATATATATATAATCTTTGATTTTTCTTCCTTAGCTTCTTCATGTCTTGTTTGACACTGGGTGCAAACCATACTTTTTAATCTTGATAGTCCATCTGCATTCGAGTGTTCTTCGCCTTTCCGATATTTAAGTTCAAAATCATATTCCGACAGGTTAGCTAACCATGTTTGGAATTGCGGACTGATTGGCGTTTTTGTAGTGTTCATGAAAACCAATGCCTTGTGGTCGGTGCGAATTATGAATTTTTTCCCGTACAGATATTCTCTAAAATGCATGACGTATTCATGTACGACGAGCAGTTCTTTCCTGGTTACACAGTATCCCTTTTCATGTGATGACATATGTCTCGAGCCATAAGCTATGATCGATTCTTCTCCATCTTCTGTAATTTGACTCAAAACTGCACAACTGGCTCCTAAACTAGCGTCTGTGTCTAGGATAAAAGTCCTATCTTCTCTTGGAAAATCAAGGATAGGTGCTTCGCACAACCGTCTCTTCAGAGTTTGGAAGCTCTCATTGCATTCTTTAGTCCAATTTATATCTTTATCGCATCCAGATGTTGCAGCGTATAATGGTTTGGCGATTTTGGCATAGTCTTTGATGAATCTTCTATAGTAGTTCGTTAATCCGAGAAACGATCTCAATTGTTTTGAACATTTTGGTACTTCTGCTTTCTCGATCTCTTCCACTTTCTTCCTGTTTGTCTGGATACCCTTCTCGTTAATTGTGTGACCAAGGAAACACAATTCTGTTTTATTGAATTTGCATTTTTCTGGATTTATCTTCTGTCCTGCCACTTGAATTCTTCTGAATATTTCCCTTAATAGCTCATCGTGGTCTTTTTGACTTTTACCATATACCAAGACATCATCTAGATAAACTACTACTCCCTTGAATAGCATTCCTTCTAGCACTGTGTGCATCAGTCTCTGGAATGTCGCAGGAGCTGTTGCTAAGCCAAACGGTAGTCTATTGAAGCAAAATTGTCCTTCTCTTGTACTGAATGCAGTCATTTCTTGAATTTCTGGAGCCAACTCCACTTGATAATACGCCTGACCTAAATCGATTGACGAAAATATTTTTTGCATTCGCGAGACAGTCTAGTAAGAATTTGGTGTTAGGCATAGGAAATGACTCTTTTTCTGTTATGGAATTTAATCCACGATAATCTACACACATCCTGATAGATCCATCTTTCTTCCCTACTATCACTAACGGGGCATTCCAAGGACTCTTACAACACCGAATAACATTTGATTTCATTAACTTTTTATCAGTTCTTCAATCCTTTTCTCCATGTGCATCGGTTGACGTCGAGGATGTTGCATTATTGGGCCTCCTATTATCCGCATCTCATGTCGAACTAAGTTTATAAATCCTAGATCGAATTTCGATGCCATAAAAATTCCGCCGTATTCCCTGATCATTCCTTCAATATCTTTATTATTCTCATCTGCCATCGCCACTAGTGCTTTATTTATTCTTTCTTCATCCGTGTAAATTTTATTTATCAATGACGTTTCTATATTATTGATTTTCATAAACTTTACTCCAAACTCTTTCATTGTATCAATGCCCCTATGAATTCGGGTTTGATCTCTTTTACAACTACTACTGTGATTATTTTGGTCTTCTGATTCCATGTGGCCGGTATAGTCATGCATCCCATTGCTTCTTCACCACCAGTTGAAAAAACTCCGCACAATAATATCATACTACGTTTAAGTTCTGGTTTGCCTATTTTCTCCCACAAGTTCTTGCTCATGACTGTTACTGATGCTCCAGAATCCCATAACATCTCCGTTTCGGCATTATTCAACATTATTTTACTCCAATTTCTTCCATCTTTCGTCTGGTACATCTCTTCTTCTGCCTCGTCTCTTCGTCATTCATTTCTTATTTCACAATTTATTGTCTTGACTCCACCGACGAAATGAAACCCATGGAGTCGCTGATGTTTTTTCCGTCTTTTCTAAATATAGTATATTTCTCAGGGACACTGTATCTATCTTCCATATTGCTGTGATTCATTCTGAAATCCTGGCTGTTCTCGGTGTAATCTCTTGTTTCAGATTTTGAATCTTCTTCTTCTATGCACGCTATTCTTTGATATCGGTGTGGAACATCTTTCCGTAATGAAAAACAATCTCGGAACCCGTGGCTTCCTTGTCACATATCAGGCATTTATTTCCCAGTGGACACTCATACCTTCTATGTCCCCTTTCGCCACAGCAAAAACAATCACCTACCGTTAATTTTGGAACCGATGCTTGTGGTAGTCCCCTACTTTCGTTGTACAGCCTTCTTGCAATATTCTTCATGGATATTGTTGGCAGCTTCCTTTCTGAGCTATTTGGGATTCTCGTATTTCTCAAGAATTGTTCTCTTGGAGATTGTTCTCGACGACCATGGTTATTTCCTTCGTATTGTATTGGTCCGCGTATAGGATGTTCGTCTCTTCTTGATCTGTGGTGACTAAATGGGTCTTCTGATAGTCTTCTTTGTGGTGATGTAGGCATGGGATCTTTTGAATGGGATTCTTTTGAATTTTCATCTTCCCTCCCTCAGTCACGCTAGCGTAGATTCTTTGACCGATTGCTTTAATAAATTCTGTTTTATGGTTTCCATTTTTGTTACTTTCAAAAATTTTCGCCAATGATCTAGTTTCTTCAATTTTTGTTTCTGGTTTCGTCAATAGTATTTCCCTCAGTCTCGCATCGCGTGCTTTATTTGCGATGAGGTTTTGAACAATATCTTTTTCTGATCGTCTTGAATTTACAACTTCAGCTAAAGCTTTGCTTAGCCGTATTTCAAAATCTGCAAACCTTTCATCATCTTCCTGTTCCATAGCTGCCAATTCTCTGATTTTGTCAGTTATTGATTTTGTAATTGTGAACGTATTTAAGAACCACGCATTGGCTTTTACATCTGTTGTTTCTGTTTCTCTGACGTTTCCCCACAATGTCTTTGCTTCTGCCACTAATAACACATCGAATAGGCTTGTCAATCGTTGCCCATTTGTCAGCAACCATTCTTCTATATCCCTGATCCATTCTTCGGCTTCTTTTAAACCTCGTCCATCATATCGTCTGATGTTCAGTTTACGCATGTCTTGGCATGATTTCGGTAGGCATTCCATTAGCGATTTTGTCGATTTCGAAATGGCATTGATATTTTGATTTTCGGCGTGGTCGCCAGTTATATCCACCTTTAGATCCATCTTTAAATTTCGCAGAAAAATCTTGAAACTAACAATATA
This sequence comes from Schmidtea polychroa, assembly GCA_959609185.1. Lineage (NCBI taxonomy): Eukaryota > Metazoa > Platyhelminthes > Tricladida > Dugesiidae > Schmidtea > Schmidtea polychroa. Next base: position 206,019 of record CAUHTR010007988.1, read on the forward strand.
TATTTATTCAAAGAATTTATAAATAAAAAGTTTTATTTAATTCACAAAAACCGCCAATTCCAAATTATTAAAACAACAAGATATCTAACTAAAACGAAACAAAATATTTAGCTTAATTTTTTTATAAATCATTTATATTAGGAATCAAATGGTTTTTGGTTTTTGGGATAACTAACTGATGTTTGGTTAAACGGAGGTCTTTGAAATCATTTTCTTGACCAAAATGAGGAATCAACCTGGTCTTGATAGGTAGTACATATAATACATGTCTACTAAATTTAACATTTTCTTTACAATTTGATTAAAAAAGAATAGTAATTAAATATAATTGGACAAAGATAATGTTAAAAACGAGTTTGTCTTATTACAATGATAAAGAGACACCAAATTTAGTTAAAAAGAAAACAAAACATCAACAAACAACAACAAAAATAAGAGAACAAATAAATAAGGAAAAACAAATGCAGCAAATGCGCTTAGGTATAGTGTTTCCCAAACTTTTGGTACTGCGTACTACCTTGATTATTTTCATCATATAATGTACCCTTTTGCTTTAAAATTTTATATAATGATTAAACTTTTTTATAATATCTTTTTTAAAATATACGACCTTTAAATTAATAGCATTAACTGAAATATTGTAAAATAAAAAATACTATACTTAATTTATTGTAATTAATGAGAAGGATGAAATTGGTTAAAATCGAAGCGATTTACATTTTAATTACATTTATATAAAAGATTTATTTTATGCTTTGATTTTTAAACTTAGTTTATTTTTAAAAATATAATTTTGATTCGAAAATATAAACAATAAATAAAAAATAAGATTATATTTATATTTTTCTGTATTAATAAAATTTTAATAAGACATTTTAATCTAATTAAATTTTTTTATTTATCTTTTAATATTTAGATAATAGAAGATTGAAAAGGCCTGCGTACCCCGGTTTGGAAAAAACTGATTTAGAGTAACGAAGTAGAAGTGTAGAAATGACAAGTAAAACATAAAAATAAAAAGTGAAATACGGTATTTATATGATTACAGTTCTTTGACCAACAAAATCATATTAACAGAAAATGTCTGAAACGACGTCCATATAAATTGGGGGTTCTTCCTCGAGTTTACGTAAAAGCAAATTGTTGAAGAAATGTTGCATAAGAAATGTTAAAATAAAGATTGATAACTTTGAAAGGCAAGATTTGAAACTATAATAAGAGGGGCAAATTTAAAAATTCATATTCTAACCCTCCGTAAATAAATCAAGAAGAACAAGTATAGGTTAAAATTTTTTTAATCGTTTTGAAGTATTAATTAAGTGTTAATTGTGTTTGATCATTAAATAATTCTTAATCCTCTTGTACATTGTATTGAAAAAACAAGACTCAACACAATAAATTTTATTATCGGTACAATAATAGAAAATGTTCAATTTCTCAACAATTATAATTTCAATGACTCTTTATAACTAATCCTTTCAAATATCGCAAGTAATCCTAAGGTAAACCGCCTTGACATTTACGAATATGAATAAACACAAATAAACAAACTTTATCAACATATTTCCATTTTTAATTAACTCTTCAATTCGATAGTGACACTCCAATATAATTTTTATACTTTGATATTCATGCTCACTTTTTGATTTATTACCTCCTCAAACTTTTTCTCCGCGATATATTGATTATTTTTACATTGTATCTTTTGTATCATTTGTAAGATATAAATTAAATGTGAATACTGCCATTACATGTGAAGATTTGCTGCACTTGTTTACTAAAAGGTCAATTTGTTTGTTCTGCACGTAATCGGATCGTTTATGAAACCTTTTGTTATATTTAATAAAATCAATTTGATTATTTATTGATTAAAGAACACAAGGAGTCAGCAATTGACCGACTGTTATTATCAATTTAAATATGTAATGTGTGTCCCATGTATTCAAACAACTTTACGTGTGAGAATGATAGAAAATAATTAAATAATACAATGTGTTAAATTAAATTAAATCATGTACAAAAATAATTATTGATGTAAGTATTATTATTGAGAAATACGTTGTTGTTTTATTTATTAAAATAATTGTAGATTTTAAATTTAAATAAATATTACATTAACAAACCTGGTCTTAATCTTTACACTGCACATTCCAGTTTGTACCCAACCAAACGTTTTCTATATGTAAACTTTTATGAGGGTATCATTTGCTATACGTTCATTGATACGTTCATCATTCAAATATGACTCAGATCTTCATATTTTAGTTAATTTAGTAAGAGGAAGAAACTTTACTAAGACCAAACAGAAAAGCTAAAAACGAATTATTGAAGTGCAATATAAAGTCTGTAAAAAAAAATCAAAATGTCACAAAGGAGAGACATAAAATCATTTGAGAAATGAATAAAACAATCAGTCTTTATAAAGATTCTTAACAAAATATTTTCACTTGTAACACTGAAGTCACGCAAGCGACCTTACTTTGTTTTAATGTTATAGATTTTCAGTGAAGTGAGGAGATAATTCGTGAAAGCTTATTTTATTACACGAAGCATGAAAATGCGCAACAATTACAAATCCCAAACGGTGATTAGAATAGGTAATACAAAATTCAACTCATCAGAATATGCATTTTACTGTTGTACATAGATACATATAGAGCATTAATATAATAAACATAACCCCCTATTACGCAAGTACTTTATTAAGACTCGAATTAAATTGACTGTAATCTAGTTGGCATTTATCAGGAGGATAACGACCATCATTCTCTGACGGTGGATGGTAACAGTAATCTTCGGTTCTGAGTTTATCACCCCTCAAGTGTTCCAGCGGGGTGATCAATTTATTTTGATACATAATTTCACCGAGATTTTGCTTGTAATTATTTGGTAAAGTAGTTTTATCATAGATATAGTTGGCGAGCTCTTCATATTTGTATGTAAATTCTCTTTCTTTGCTAGGATATATACTTTTTCCAACTGATTCCGTTGGGCTGTATTGGTACCAAGGGCATGTTTCTAGCATGTGTTCAAATATCTGAAACAGAGAATTTTTCTAAATATTGTTAAAAATTTATTTAGTTATATACATACATACATACATAATTACATACATTCATACATACATATATTTATATATATTTATACGTTAACAGGGGTGTGACTGTACATATTTTTAAAGTCTCTTAAAATTCTTTCATTCACTAATAATGCCAGGAAAAATATTTTCATGTGATTGTACTAAGTTTCTCCTTGTTTCGTAAATTCGATCAAATTGTTAACCTATTTATGAATACCTAAAAACTTTAACATATTTTAATATAATGGAAGATACTTTATATGTTATCATTGTTATTTATCGTAACAAACGGATATGCAGAGCAGTGCAAACACCAATTTGTTTACTTTCTACTTAGAGATTTAAATAGACACAATATTAGGATTGTTATATCGTTTTTTGGCAAATCAATTTTCGAGAAACTCCACGACAAAAACAAATTCATAGATTGAATGAAAATAACTGATGACAAATTATGTTTCATTTATAGAATTGTATGCCAATTTGTGTTATAGAAGTTTTTATTTCGTGCAAATGGGTGCATGTTGTCCATAAAAATGGTATGTTTATTACCAAATCAACATTCTTATATTATATGATTTGTTCAATATACCTTAATGATTGAAAATTAGTGTGTATAATAAGTGTTTCGGTCGATCTGTTGTGTGAGTCATTGAGCGTGTGTGCTAGATGGACAGTTGTTTTTTTCTATCAATTATTCTTATTGGATAATTCAGTTTTTGATCAATAAATCGAATTTTTTTGGAAACGTATTTGTGATATTTGAATTGTGACTCTTTCGAATTTGTATTTTCTTTGATTGATAATATATAATAATAATATGAATTGTGGAATTTTCTTTATTGGAATTTTAAAATGAATATTTTGGGAAAAAAGATGAATCAAATTTGATACCAATGCATATAGCAGAAACTTTAGTGAATGCAGAAAAGATAAAATCGATGAAGTGTTATATGAAACAAAAAGGAAATAATATATGAACATACTTTTATCAATTTATTTAATGAAATATTGATTCCTTCAATATATTCAATAATAGACATATAAACATATTTTTATTCTTATTTCGTACAAACTTTATTACCGCTAATTCCTCGATAATATCATCAAAATTTATCTTTTTGTTACCTCCTGCTCTATTGACAACATAGCCACTCCCTCGTGGCCACTTGATCTTAGATAATTTTTAATTTGGAAAAACTGGGTTGCATTTGGTGTCAAAAACTTGCCCTAATAATTGTTAAAAATAAAAAGAGCTGGGGTCCGGGAAACAATCCCTGACTAGGTGGATATTGTTCTGGGACTCGACGCACTAGGACTTCTTGGATCCGTTTCGATCCGTAAAGAAGGAATGTGCAGGATATGAAGCATTACCAATTGAGAATAGAAGATGATGATTTTTCAGCGTTATTCAATTGGAACCAATAGATTGTGTTCTGTAAATGGAAAGAAAAACCATCTTACAAAATATCCAGTGAAACCAGAAATACGACAGGAATGCGAGAACGATGGATCAAGGAGGACTGGTTGATTTTGAGGGACGGTGATGATTACGTTATTTTGCCTTTGTTGGCAACATTGCAAAAAAACTAAAGGAAAGTCAAGTTTTTGATTTCAGAGACCTCAATAATTATTTTAGGAATCACACCGGTGACAGTGATGTGCGCGAAGAAAATTTAAAAGTTCGATACAAAGAAAAGTTGTATTATTTAACAAGATTGAGATTTGTCCTTAACTGTGGTCAACTGTACACATAAAGGAGATCCGATCAGTAGGGTAAAATATGGCTGACGATAAATTTGAATATGGATCCAAGACAGGCCAACCAGCGAGAAAAATCTTTATATCTTGACC